>ML411634.1:0-22120 GCA_005239525.1 Nicotiana knightiana
TATATATATCGCAGCAGAGCCAGATCGTGGGGATATAAAGGTAGCTGCTCAGCGTTCGCAATATCCCTACTTTCGCTTCCTATTGTATTTATCTTTGACTCGGAGTTTTGTATCTTAATACTTTATTTTGTCTTATTTCACTATATGCTCATGACATGTTGTCTCCGGGTTTTGGGGATGGCAGTACTGTATATAAAACAATTGCCTATTATATTAAGAACTTTATGTATATTGTTATGAATTGCTTGAAACTTTAATGGGATTTTCAAAAGAAATTATAAACGCGCGGTAGTCGGCTAGCCTAGTTCCATGATAGGCACCATCATGGCCGGTTAGGATTTGGGGTTGTGATAGCTTGGTATCAGTAGAGGTTAGGACTCAACGGTCATGAGCAGGAATGGTAGAGTCTTGCGGATCAGTATGGAGACGTATGTACTTAACTTCGAGAGGCTGCGGAACCCTCAGGAAAAGCTCACATTTTTAAAATTCTTGTCGTGCGAATCCATTGTATTCAGCCAAGAGCATAACTCTTGAATTTCTTCCATGTATTCGAGCACGCCTAAGAGCGCCTGGTATCAGCTGTGCATCGACGGCTTGTGGCTTCCATAGGTGAGATATGATTTTGGCATGCTGGTAATGGGCTAGCCTGGAGGACTAGAGGCCGGATTCATTCTGTGGCTTAATTGCTGAGATTTTTGTTGTTTGGGAACATGTAATTGGGGACTTGTATGTCCGTTCGTGTTCTTATTGATGATAATTGGTGACTAGATGCCTATGCGGTGGGTGTGAATTAATGGTTATATGTGTTCAGACAATGAAATGTGGAGTGAAGCGGATTTCTCTGTGCGGCTAAGAGTTCCTGGCAATGTCTTCTGAGTTGATCGTTTTCCCCAGTAACGTTCATGTATTTGATTGACGGTGTATTTCAGCCGTATTAGAGCTCCTTGTTATTGTATTCATTGATGGCGTCATGGCATATCCGCGTAGCCGGAAGTAGCAAACTCAGTATCTGAGGATGGCATTATAAGGATTCAGGTAGGAAAGGCTATATGCCAATTCTTCGAGTATGAAGTTTGGCTCAGCTCAGTAGCATTCTTGAGACACGTGGTGTCCAGTTAGGGTATCCATGTGGTCAGTCATGTATGGGTGGAGCTTCCAGAAGCTCGAGATTTCTGTGGCCGCCGCTCCAGTGTTAGTTCTGCCATCAGCTTCAGGTTTTTACCGCGTAATGTGATGCCTCGAGGGTAGGCGTTGGTTGTGTTCAGATGCAGGAAAGTGTAGTAATTGCGTGATAGTTTTGGTTTTCAGAAGTGTATGGGAAGATAGAAATTGAGGCTAAGCGAGTAGGGGTACCTCCTGCGGGTTGTCCCAGGGCGTGTGGTCCCTATGTAGATATGTAATAAGTTCTCTTCTACCAGTATAAGATATGCTGTAATTGGAGGTTAGGACGCTTGTGGAAGTTGTCGTGACTGTGGCAATGGTGGATGCGATATTGGCAATTGATTTGAGTGTTGGATGGTTTGGGTCATATAAGCTTATGAAGGATTTAGTTGAATCCCACCACAGCATGGTGGCAGTGTTAATGTGTGGGCATAGTCTTGTTTGTCTGGATACTTGGCTTTGAGCCAAGTGGGGGAGTTCGTTATTGATAAGTTGATTACACGATTATGTGTCGTAGTGGTTTCAGTTCGAGGTATAATGGTAAATCAGTTATGAGATGCAGGTATGGGGTCTGGGAATGTCACGAGTAATGGAAAATTCTTGGATACATGTTGTAATGTACTTGTTTGGGTAATTGGGTTCTATCGAATGATTTAGTGGAAGTTGTAAAAGGTGTAATATGCGCAGTGTATGAATTTGCATGTGGTTTCAAGTAAGTGGATCACTTTCCTAGTATGTTAGTGTGCAAATGGGTCAGGTCAATTCTTTCTATTTTGTCAGTGTGATTGAGATTTACGTTAGAGGATGTGAAGACTTGTGGTATTCTACACATCGGTATCAGGAAGGTGAAGGTAATGGCTTTAGATTCGCAGAAGTCTCTGCAGGGTAAGTTTTTCTAATGTGGTGCCTTTGGGGATAATTGAGGGAGTATTCAGTCGCATATGAGCCTTAGACGGTATGGGTTTGTGCTTGAGTCACGTGTGATGAGTCTGGGTTGCAAATTTGTGGTATTACGGTAGGAAGAAGTATCAGCTTCAAGGTAAGTCAGAAGAAACCTGGGTAAATAGGGCAATTTGGTAGTAGGTCTGATCGGCATGGTAAGGGATACTATTAGTTCTTTGGGTATTCATAAGGTGACAATTTTTTTTTTCCGGGTGTTTCTCAGTAATGCTCTTGGATTTTGGGGGCCCGCGTAGTTGGTTGAGTTAGAATAACTCATTCGTGACGGGTTGGTGTTGCGCATATTGGATTTTGGATAATTCCTGGTGATTTCTACGGCGGTTAAGGGTGCATATTTCTTGTGGCGTGTAGTGAGTTGTCTCTAAATGAAATCAAATGGAAATTCTTATCTAGTTGGGTATGTAGTTGCTTGTGGCTTAGAAGGGGGCCACAGAGTTCCCACATTTTTCCCCAGGTTGGCATGACGTGTGCGGTATGTTGGGTGGAGTTGGGATTTGCACATGTGAGGTCACGGTTTGGTTCTGGAAGAAATGTCATAAATTCTTAGGCAGCATGGGCAGTTTCAGATGACCAGGTGGATGATATCACTAATTGGTGCGACTTGATGAGGGTATATATTTCAGAAAGAGCAATGTGTTTGAATTAAGGGTACTTCATTGGTATCGTGACACCCTATCGTTGGATCGACTGTTGATATTCAGGGTTGCTTGGTGAACGGAAGAATTATAGGGTAATTCCTCATGGAATGAGTGACTATTTGGGATGTGTTATGTATTCAAGCAGTGGAGTTGTGATCAGATATGGTAATCCGTACATCTCATGGGCTTCGAGACTGAGAGTTCTTATAAACATCATATTGTGTGGTAATGGACTGTCGAGAAGCGAGCTGAGACTAGTCGGATGTTAATATGTACCATGATTCTGTCATTATGAACTTTTCGGTAAGTGATCTACCTGTTGCGGGTGATCAGAGTTAATTTAGGATCACTGGTAGGCTAATATGGGTGTGTGTTCTGCACCGGGTCGAAATCGTTGGCTATGAGTTTCTAATATTGCAGAATTCACCATTCGATTGTGATTGAGTTGTTCATGTTCTGGAGTGAGCTATGATTTAACTTTTCGGTGTTGCGAGGGTGATTATTGGTTATATGCACATATGGTGCGGTTCTAATCAGGCTTTATAGCTAGATTTTAGTAAGGTAAGTAATTAGGCGTTGCGGGATTGAGGCGTGTTGGTTATATACCTTCTGTTTCGGGTGGCATAGTATTGTCCACTTTTCCCGTGGTTATGGCAATGCACTTTGAGTACTTGATGTCGAATTTCGAATGGTTATTGATTTTTGGGCAAGGTGTCTTGAAATATTCCAAGTGGACCAGCGGTTGGATGAGATCGCAGTGTAGCGAAGTTATGTGGGGGTATGACCTTTGGTATTAGATTTATGTGTTTCTGATTTTTGCGGTGTGTGTCAGGCTGTTGGTATGATAAGGTGATGGTAATTGTTAATGGCAGGATATTCCTCTCGCGTGGATCTTTTACATAATTTGATTGCATTGAGAAGTTGCTGTTAAGTGCACAATTTGCACAGGTTTTGGCCTCGAATTGTATCAATGTGTCGAATGGTTAAATGTCATGTTATCAGGGTGGTTGTGATGGATGAGAAGAGGTCGTTGGACCTATAATGAATATTTTCGAAAATTTCTACTGCATGGTTGGAAGGTCATATATCGGAAGTCGACTTAGAAATTTGCTATAATTCCTATTTGGGAAGGAAGAGTTTCATGTCTGGCTGATCGGACGAATGGTTGTTAGTTCTATGTGCTTCCTTCGTTTCGGCAGTGTATGGAAGTGTTAGAGCGAGGCATTTCTTGATAAGAGGTAGTGTACCGCTATTGGGTTGTTCTGAGCAGTTATTGAGGTTAAGGGTTATTGCTATGAGAGTTGAGTCACTTGGTGTATTATGAGATTTCATCTTGGGTACGTATATGGCATGATTCAGCATGTTCAGACTTGTCCAGCTTATAATTATGCAAATTTTGATCTTATATATCACTTCAGAAGTGGGAATTTGGTTCTAAGATTACGGGCTAGGATTTGGATTTCGAAATTTCAGCGGCATTGTGCTATTGGACCTGTATGGGATAGGGTGACGTGGGATCACCCCCGGGTAGGTGCATGGTAAGATGCGTAACAGTTTGATAGGGTTGGAGAACAACTCTTGGCACGTTCGAGGACGAACGTATGTTTAAGTGGGGGAAGATGTAACAACCCGGCCGGTCGTTCCGAGAGTTTAGGCCTGATTCCCCTATTTCTGCTTCATATCATGTGGTTCAGCTTCATTTATGTGTGTTGGGTCGGTTGGTTCAGGTTTAGAGTGATCATGGTGAGCATTGAGGCCATTAGTCTCTCAAGGTAGCATACTAGTTGAGAAAGTTAATTGAGAGTTGACTCATTGGTGAACGACCTCGGAATGCAGATTTTATGGCTCGGATAGCTTCGTTAGGTGATTTGGGACTTAGGTGTGTGTTCAGAATATTTTTGTGATGTCCGGTAAAGAATTAGGCTTGAATTGGCGAAAGTAAGTTTTTGGCGATTTCCGGTCAGCAGTGGAAAATAGGCTATCGAGGTCGGAATGGAATTCCGGAAGTTGGAACAGTTTTGTAATGTCATTTTGGTTATGTCTGCAAAATTTCAGGTTAATCGGAGGTGTTTTGGTTAGTTTCGGCATAGTTGGCGAGATTTGAAAGTTTCAAGTTCTTAGGCTTGAATTGGATGTATATTTGGTGTTTTCGTGTTGTTTTTGGTGTTTCGAAGGATCGACTAAGTTTGAATGATGTTATGGGATATGTTGGTATGTTTGGCTGACGTCCCGAGTGCCTCGGGTGTGTTTCGGGTGGTTAACACACCAACTTTTGGCTTGAAATCTGGGCAGATTGCTGCTGCTGTAAGGTTCTGAATTCCTTCTACGCGATCGCGTGAGGATGCTTGCGATCGCGTAGGGTTAATTTGTGAGGCACGATTTTTGTTAATCGCGATCCCGTGGAATGGTTTTAGATCGCGTGAGTATGAGTGTTTTGTCAGTGCGATCGCGTGGTCTTATTAGCGATCGTGAGCTAAGCTTTGTTCATCGCGATCACGTGGAATGGTATGCGATCGCGTGGGATTAAGTCTTGATGAATCGCGATCGCGTGAGGTTGTCTGCGATCGCGTAAGGTAAATTGATAGGGCAGCAATTTTATTCTTCGCGATCGCGTGCCGATGTTTGCGATAGCAGTGAAGGAATTATTTTAGCTGGTCAGAATGTTTAAAAGGCCGGAAGTGCGAATTTGGTTGTCATTTTCTCAATTTTTTTTGCATGCGAGCTTGAGAGATTTTGAGAGGGAATTGAATGCGGATCAAGGGAAATCACTTGGAGGTAAGGTTCTTAACTTCATAACTCGTTCTATGTCAATTCTTAAGTGATTAAGCCACAAAATTTCTGGAAATTTAACCAAGTTGGGGAAGAAGGGTCCATGGGAAATTTATTTTTCTCTTTAGAATTTGAGTGGACAATTGTGGTCCGATTTTAGTGTTCTTGGTAGGTATGGAATCGTGGAAAGACGAGGTTTCTTTGATATAAGAACTACCAGATTTCAAGACGTGGGCCCGGGGCTCGGGTTTGACCGAATTTCATGATTCTTGTGTAAATTGATATTTTTCGATTGGGTTGTGTTCCTTGAGTATATATTGATGATGTTGAACTAGTTTTGGCTAGATTTGGAGCAATTGGGAGCCAATTTGAGTGGCATGAGCATAACAGACTAGTGTTGTGGCACGGTAGAGGTAAGGAATGGTCTTAAATCTTGTCCTGAGGGTATGGAACCCCGACCTACATATTTCCTACTGATATTTAGAAAGGAGCACATGTCGGATGACGAGTATGTGGCGCATACTGATTTTTGGATTGGACTAGGTCGTTTCCGCGGCAACTAATGAGTTGTATATTTACTCAAGATTTGTGAAATATTTGGGCTATAAGCCGTGTCTGGGGCCTCGTGCCAATCTGTTTAGACCCTTTGAGGGTGCTTTACTGCTGTTTTCCTCACTACCTGTTGATGGTTTTACTCAGCATCATTGTGCATACTGTTTTGTTTGATGCTCAGCCCGATTTTCACTACATGAGCATTAAAATGATGTTTTCGGTTCGTGTACCCCGGTCTATTACTTTGCCCGAGGGGCTTTTCGACTGGTTCCACCAGGTGTGGCCGAGGTCCAAGAGTGATGGTGAGGTGCTGAGGGATATTAGCGCTTGGGCTGAAGGAGCCCCTCCGGAGTTTGTACACACCCCCAGTGAGCGCACCGAATGCGAGTGATTGGGATGCTTGAGTGAATGTGAGGTGTTGAGTTATTGTGAGGTGATGAGGGATTGTGAGGCATGCCTGAGGGGCTGATTATGAAACATATTTTCGCCCGAGGGGCTAATTATGATTTTACTACATTCATTTGCGTACCAAACCTTTGTTTTAAAGTTTCTAAAAATGTGCATCGTTTTAAGAACTTTTATGAAGTTGATTTCGAAGGCATGATGATTTCGTGTATCTATGTATACTATTGGAAAGTAAGGTTGTGTATATTGTGGCTTAATGGCATTGATTTTTATATGATTTCTTGCTACTTAGACTTGATTTATCTCCATTACTACTGAGGACGCATACTCAAACTACTCCCTCTATCTCTAGGTGCAGATTCAGGAGCAGAGATCGAGAATTAGCTCATATATTTATATATCGCAGTGGAGCCGGATCGTGGGGATATAGAGGTAGTTGCTCAGCGTTCGCAGCATCTCTACTTTCCCTTCCTATTGTATTTATCTTTGATTCGGAGTTTTGTATTTTAATACTTTATTTTTGCTTATTTCACTAGATGCTCATGACATTTTGGCTCCGGGTTTTGGGGATACCACTATTGCATATAAAAAAAATTGCCTATTATATTAAGAACTTTCTGTATATTGTTATGAATTGCTTGAAACATAAATGGGATTTTCAAAAGAAATTATGAACGCGCGGTAGTCGGCTAGCCTAGTTCCACGATAGGCGCCATCACGGTGGGTTATGATTTGGGGTCGTGACAGTTCCGTAGTCACAAAGTAAATATGCAGCCAAAACAACCAGATTAAATAATCATAACGCGAAATCTCACAATTTATGCTAAGTACAAGCTAAGGAAGGCAGGTAAAAATAACTAAATAGGTTGCATGTACTTCAAGTAAATAGTTAAGGAAAGTAGGCATGCTTTCCTAGTCTAACAGAATGCTACATAAGCTAATAAATTCAAATAAGAGGAAAGACAGGTTAATATTTAATGAAAATCGGGTTTTACAAAAAATAGCCCGTGTATGCACTCGTCACCTCACATACACGGTACTCATATAACAACAATAGTATCAATCCTAAGAAGAGTTCCCCCACACAAGGTTAGGCAAGCCACTTACCTCGAACCAAGCTCAAATCAATATGAAATTATGCTTTTTCCATGAATATCCGACTATGAATGTCCCAAATCTAGCCAAAACCAATTACATAACATAAATACAACTACAAGAAACTAAACTAACGAACGGAATAAAAGTTAAAGCAAGAAACTGGAAAATCGCTCAAAAAGTCTCCCTGGGCCCACGTCTTAGAATTGGGTAAAATTTACAAAATAAAAACACCTATTCAGTAACGAGTTCACTCGTACAAAAATCATCCAAATCGGACGCCTAAATCCCACTCAAAACTCAGATTCTTTGTTGGGGAACTTTTCCCCCATTTTCCCAACTTCCTTACTCAAATTCCTTAATTAGAGGAAGAATACAATAATTGATTAACGAAATGTGATCAAAATAGAGTTAGGAATTGTTACCCAATAGTTCTCCCAGAAAATCCCTCAAGGAATCGCCAATTTCCGAGCTCTCTAAGTCCAAAGATGAAAATGAGATCAAACCCTCAAAATTTCCTTTTTTGCCCAAGGACTATCGATTCTGCCGCTGAGGCTCCGCATCTGCGAGTTTTCCCTAAAATCCAGAGCCCGCACTTGCGCGCCTAAGTTCGCATCTACAGATGTGTTTCTGTGGCTAATCGTCTGCTTCTGCGGAACCTTGGGTCCTTCTCCACTCCGCATCTGTAACTACCCTTCCGCAGATGCGACTCCGCTCCTGCAGCCCACTCGTCGCATCTGCGACCACTGGTTTCCAAGCCTAGATACGCACTTATGATCCCAACCTCTCTTCTTCACGGATGCACCCGCGGACCTCCCACCTAAGGTGTGAAAGACACCAGAACCAGCAACTGATCAATTCTCTTAAGTCTCAATTCAACCCACTAAGCACCCGAGTCCCTCGGACTTTAACCAAACTTACCCACCAATCCTAAAACTCATACAAACTTAATCTAGCCTTCAAACCAAATCGAACAACATCAAAATCACCAATTATACACGGATTTTCAAGCCTAATGATTGTTGAAATTCCAAAATTCCACAAATGACGTCGAAACATATCTAACCTCGTCTGAATGACCTCAAATCTTGCACACAAGTCAAAAAGGACGCTACTAACCTAGTACAACTTTAAAAATTCCATTATGAACCAGATATCAAAATTTCCACAGCCGACCAAAATCGCCAAAATTCCAACTTTCGCCAATTCTAGGCCTAATTCTACTATGGACCACCAAATCACATTCCAGATGCACTCCAAAGTCTAGAATCACCTAACCGAGCTAACAGAACCATCAAAAATCAAATCCTATATTGTTATACACAAGTCGACATCCGGTTGACTTTTCCAACTTAAGATTCCAAATTAAGAGATTAAGTGTCTCAATTCACTCTGAAAACCAAAACGAACCTTTCCGTCAAGACATATTAACAGAATTAGATACAGGGAAAGCAATTAATAGGGGATTGGGGATCTAACTCTCAAAACAACCGGTCGGGTTGTTATAGTTTTCAGGGTTTATCACAATGTGTCTATATTGAGTATGTTTTTAAAAGTTTTAATATGCAAGATTGCAGACCTGATATTGCACTTGTTGTAAAAGAGGACAAATTTACCAAGAATCAATGTTCAAAAAATGATGTTGGAAAGAGAAGTATGAATGATGTCCCATACGCAAATATTGTTGTCTCCTTGATATACATACAGATTTGTACAAGGCCTAATATTTTATTTGTTTTTAACATGTTAAAAAAATTCCTTCTGATTCTGGATGTGCACATTAGTGGGTACAAATAAATTGATGATCTACCTATTATACATTGATGATTTTATGTTAGTGTGCAAAAAGTTGATGATTTATACATGTTCATATATTCAAATTCAAATTTTGTAGGTTGTCAAGACACTATAAAATCAACTTCGGAGTATATCTTTATAATGCTTGGAAGTGTTGTGTCTTGGAAAAGTAAAAAATAGAGTATCACTACTACATCTATAATGGGAGCAGAGTTTAATACTTGTTTTGATTTTTCTTTACATGTTGTCTAGATGAGGAATTTCCTTACTAAACTGCATGTGTAGATTTTGTATCTAATTCGGTGAATATCTTTTTTAACAATAGGACAGTTGTGTTCTTCTCTAAGAATAACAAGATGGCAATAGACTCTAATTATGTCAGTCTTAAGTTTCTTTAGGTCAGAGACATGATAAAAGAAGGTAGTATATGTGTTGGGCATATTAACACATAATCGATATTAGTTGATCCTTTGACTAAAGGTCTTAGGCCTTTAGTGTTTAATGAACATACTCAAAATATGGGTATTTTATAGTCTTTTGATATGCTTTAGTTAGTGAGAATTACTTTGTAATTGCTGACGGAGATATTACTTCTAATAAATTATATGTTATCTCCATACAAACTTGTGTTATTTGATACTTTTCATGCTTATTGACTAATATGTTTATTTTTTTATTCATTATTCCAATTTAATACTGCATGATCTCATGATATTTGTGCGCTTCACTGACTGTGTCCTTGATTATCAAGGGTGAGGCACAAAAAAAATCTCCTAAGGTAATATAATATTTCAGTCACTTGGAGGCTCCTGTGGTGCTATATTCTATATCACTTGGAGGATTATTTCATCCTAATAGGTATTGTTCTATTCACTTTGATTAGGAAGATTAACTCAGGACACATGTTTGACCATCTTTATGGAAATTCTAGCATATATGATAATAGTTAGAAGTTATATCTTGTAACGACGCAACCGGTCTTTTTGAGCATTTGTACTTTGCTCGGTAGTTTACGGGCATGAATGGCTCCATGTGATTTTTTATGACTTATGTGAATCGTCTATTTTGGTTTGCAGGTTATTCAGAAATGGTTTGGAAGAATAAATTTCATTGTTGACGCTTTAAGTTGAAAGAATTGACCAAGTTTGACTTTTGGGAATTTAACCCTAGAATGAAGTTTTGATGGTTATTTTAGCTCCATTAGGTTATTTTGAACTTAGGAGTGCATCCGGAATGTGATTTGGAGGTCCGTAGTAGAATTAGACTTGAATTGGCGAAAGTTAGAAATTTGGCAATTTTGGTCGGCAGTGGAAATTTTGATATTGGGGTTGGACTGGATTTCTGGAAGTTGCAGTAAGCTTGTGGTGTCATTTTTAATGTGTGTGTAAAATTTGAGGTTATTCGGACGTGGTTTGATAGGTTTCGGCGTTGTTTGCGAAATTTGGAAGTTTAGAAGTTCTTAGGCTTGAATCTGAGTGTAGTTTTGGTGTTTTGATGTTGTTTTGAGCGATTCGAAGGTTCAACTAAGTTTTTATGGTATTATATGACCTCTTGGTATGTTTGGTTGAGGTCCCGAGGGCCTCGGGGTGATTCCGGGTGGCTAACAGATGGTTTGGAGTTGGAAAAGTGCAGTTGTTCTACTGCTGTATTTACGCTTCTGGTTTCCTCTTGTGCATTCGCAAAGAGTATTTTTGAGCTGGGAAGATTTTGTACTTTGCATTTGCGAAGAAGAGGACGCGAACACGAACGTGAACGTGTGGTCTGCGTGTGCATCATGAACACGTGAGTGGTGTCGCGTTCGGGAAGAGGAGTGAGGAAATTAAGGATCCCAGGTACATAGTCTACGCATTCGCGAGGTGGGGGTCGCGTTCGTGGAGGTTTGAACTGCTTAAGCATCGCGTTCATGAAGGAGTTGTCGCGTTCGCGAAGAGTAAAGAGGAGAAGCAGTCTGAGTTGGTCTACGTGAACGCGAGAGGACGTTCGCGTTCGCGTAGAGAAAAATCTAGGCAGGTAGTGTTAAATTCAAAATCGAGGGTTTGAGCTCATTTTTCATAATTTGAGCTAGAGATCACGGATTTGCGTGATTCTTTAGGTGATGTTCACAAATTTGATTGTGGTAAGTCTTTCTCACTTGATTTTGATTGAATCCCATGATTATACCTTTAATTTTATCATTTAATTTGTGATTTGGGGTGAAAATTGGGGAAAAGAGGAAGTGTTCTTGAGAAGGAATTTTGATGTTTTGTATGGGGTTTTGTTACAGGAATTGAGTAAATTTTGTATGGTTAGACTCGTCAGTGAATGGGCTGTCGGGTTTTGTGAGTTTTGTCGTATTTTTAGACGTGGGCTCGGGGTCAGGATGAACCAATTTTAGATTTTTGGCCATAATTTGGTATTTCTCTTGTAGAATTGATTCCTTTAGCCTATATTGATCGTATTGTATTGCTTGTGGCTAGATTCAGGGAATTTGGAGGCCGGTTCGAGAGGAAAGGGCATTCCGGAGTAGGATTTCAATGCTATAGAGGTTTGTAACTCTTCTAAACTTAATGCTGAGGGTATGAAACCCCGTAATACGTATTATGTTATTGGTATTAGGGTGACACACATACTAGGTTAGGGCGTGTGGCCGTGCACCATGTGAATTGGAACTTTGTTGCTTCTATGGCCCTGTGTGGTGGTCCTACTTGTTGATATACATGCTTCCACCATGTGATAAAGCAGTTAAGTTGTCAGTCATGCTAGATATCATGTTTAGGCATTATGTTGATACTGTCATCTAACTGATATCATTGATATTTTGTACTCAGTCATATATAGACATTCATACAACATCTCAGTCTCAGTTAATAGTTATTGATTCATCATATCATTATTGTCGGCCTAGTTTCATGACATTGTGAGACAGTGGGTGAGACTAGAGAGGTTGATGACTGTGCGAGATCGAGAGTGTGTTTGGGAGGATATTGATACTATAGCACGTGAGTTGTTCGTGCGGATCCAGATATTAATACTATAGCACGTGAGTTGTCTGTGCAACACGTGAGTAATCTGTGCGGATCCAAATATTGATATTATAGCCCGTGAGTTGTGCGTGCATCACATGAGTTGTCTGTGAGAATTATTGCGCTTGGGCTGTAGGAGCTCCTTCGGAGTCCGAACACCCCCATTGAGCACAGTTGAATATAAATGTGTATCGGGTTGCACGCCGCAACGATTATAATATAGCACCAAGTGTTTGAGTGTTCTGGGATACATGGCATTTGCATGCACATATGACATACAAGCATAGAGATGTATTTTTCTTCATGCTATATAGTATTACGTCATCCATGACATATTATACACACTGATATGCGGACATAGAGAGCTATTTTATGCTTGTTATTTGGAAAGAAAAAGAAAATGAAACATCTTATTTATTGTTGAAAGGATTTTGGAAAATAAAAATCACAGTTTTCAAACTTATCTGTATTTCGGCATTTTCGGCAAAACATTTGACTTTTCTCTAAGATATTTGAAAAGCATGCCTATTTTCTGGAACTGTGAATGAGTTGAGAATTTTACTTATGAGATACCCATTTTATTACTTGTATTGTGCTGTTATGAACTATTGCAGAATACTGGTATTGGACCCTACCTTGTGATAGCTCGTCACTGCTTTCAACCTAAGGTTAGGTTTGTTACTTACTTAGTACATGGGGTCGGTTGTACTGATACTACACTTCTCCACATTGCTTGCAGATGTTGGTTGATGTCGTTGCTGTGTTCGATGGTTGCTGGATTTGAAGATGTACCTGTGTCCCTGATGAAGCCGCCTCATTTGTTCGGGGTAGCCTTAGATTATGAAACTCTATTTATGTACTTTTACAAACAGACCACATATTTATTTCATTTCAATTTTGTAAACATTATTCTTAGAAGCTCATGATTTGTACTACATGTCCTTGGGAAATGTATAGAATTCAGTAAATTACTTTTGTTTTATTGTTTTGTTAATATTATTGGAATTGGATAGTTATTAGTTGGCTTACCTAGCAGGTTGGGCTAGGTGCCATCACGACTAGTGGATTTGGGTTCGTGACAAGATGGTATCAGAGCTCTAGATGCATAGGTTTTACAAGTCATGAGCAACTGTATAGTAAAGTCTTGCGGATCGGTATGATGATGTACATACCTATCTTCGAGAGGCTACAGGGCATTTAGGATATACTTCCCATCTTTCTTTGCTTATCGTGTGACATTGATTCAGCTTGAAGCGTAACTCTTTTAATTCCTTCCACGCATTCGTGTGCACACATGAGCGCTCGGTATCAGATGTGCATCAACGGCTTGTGATTCCATGGTTGAGGTGCAAAATGTCATTTTTGGCATGTTGATGATGGGCCAGTCTGGAGGACTCGAGTTTGGGTTTTGTCTGTAGCTTGAGTATTGAGATTTCGACCATAGGAGCACGTGCTTCTAGGACTTATATGTCCGTTGGCATCCCTAGTAGTGGGATTTGTGATTTGACAAGTATGTGGTGAGTATAATTTGACTGCAAGATTGTGTTCGAATTGTTCGAATGTGATGAGAAGGGTTTAGTTGAGATGTAGCAAGGGCTATTGGGTGTTTGATTTCTGTCTTAATTTGCGTATGGCCTCGAGTTGTGGGCTTGTTGAAAGATATCTCATGTTGTTTAGTGGTGGAGTGAAGTAGTTCTTCATGTCTTGTTATGAGTGTAGGCTCATGGGGATTAAGTGATTGCATAATAGTTATGATCGTGGAAGGGTATAGAAAGATGTCAGTTTGAGGCTAAGCAGGAGGGATACCTCATGCGGGGTGTCCTGAGGTTGTGTGATCCCTAGGTTTTTTTGTAGCGAGTTCCCTTTTACCAGTGAATGATATATGTTGCAATTTGAGTTTAGATCGCTTGTGGGAGTTGGCTTGTCTATTTCAAGGGAGAATATGATATTTCAGACAATTTGAATTATTAGATGGTTTGCGTTCAGGAGCTCATGAAGGACTTAATTAAATCTCACTGCGGTATTAGGGAAGTAATAGAGTATGGGCATTGTGAGTTATTGTGTGTTTTGATCTTTGACTTTGAGCCAAGTAGGAGAGTCTTCTATCAACGAGTTGATTGCACGATTATGTGTTGTATTTGTTTCGGTTCGAGGTATACCGGGGAATCAGTTATGACCATAGGGATTGATATTTGACAAGAGTGGATGACTCTCGAGAATGGTTCTAAGGGATTCAAGATTTAAATGTAGCGATTTGGAATTTTCAAGATTGGTATATGGATAGAAACTGAGAGTTATATTGGACTGTTTCGAGACTTGTGGCATTTTTATATCATTAGGGATTATGCATTTCGGTATCAAGAAGGTGATGGAAACAAATTTAGGCTCACATAAGGTCTCATTAGAGTGGTTGTCTCGGATGTGGTGCTTCGGGGTGCTTAAGAGGAAAATCAGCAGCTTTTGGGCCTTAGGACATTGGGGTTTTATACTAGGGTCTTTTGTGTGGTGAATTTTGGTTACGGGTCGTGGTATTCCAGCAAGGAGAAGTATACATTTGAAGGCAATTTGGAAGGGACTTTCAGAAATAGCGGAGCTTGGTAGTGGGTTGGATCAACACAATAATGGGTATGATCGATTTTTTGGGTATTTACAACGTGGCTAGTTTCTACAGGTGCTTCGTGGATATTCTCTTAGGTTTTGGCGACCTGAGTGGCTAGGTTGAGTTAGAGAGATTCAGTTCTGATGGTCTGGTCATGTGCAAATGGGTTCATAGAGTTCTTAATGGCTTTTACCACGGTTCGAGGGGTATATTTCCTACCGGCCTGAAGAGCATGGGGCACATTATGAAGTTCTCCTGGATGAAATTAAATGGAAGGTCCTTGGATAATTGAGTATGTAGTTTCTTGTGACTCGGAGTGGACTATGAAGTTCTCGTATTTTTCACAGGATGGTATTGTAGATGCAGGGTGATGTGAGAGATCAAGATGGCATGTGCAATGTCACAGTTCTATTTAGAAGGGAAGGTTATGAAATTCGTGGGCAACATGGACGCTTTCAGATGTCTATATAAATGATATTAATATTTGGTATGGCTTGATGAGAGTAAACATTTCAAAGGGGCAATGTCTTCGATTTATGGGTACTTCACCAATACAGAGGCACTCTCCTTGTGGATCGACTGTTTATATTCCAATTTTGTAATGTGGCACAGAATAATTTTAGAATTATTCCTCGTGGAATGATCGTGTATGAGAGATGTGTTAGAAATTCTGGCAGTGGAGTTAGGATCAGTTATGGCTATTCGTGTGTCCTATGGATTTGTAGACTGGGTATTTACAGGAGCGGATTGTTTCATGGTTGTGGACTGTGAAATCATGACCGAAGTTAGCCTGATGATAGTATATGTTATGATTCAGTCATTTTGGGGGTTTTGAGGTTTATTTAGCTATTTATGGGTGCCAGAGTTGAGTTGGGCGTCCATTGGCAGTCCCAATTAGGATGTGTATTCTACACCGAGTCGAATTGGTTGGCTCCATGATGGTATTGTTGAGAGGTGTACCATTCTGTTGCTGCTGAGCTTATTCGTGTTCTGAAATCCCCTGTGAGTTACTCTACTATGCTACGAGGGGTTGTGATTCATTGGTCTTAGGCACACACGGTACAGTACTATTGTGGTCTTATAGCGGAATTTGAGCGAGATGAGTAATTGGGTATTGCATGATTGGGGGTTTATTTGTTATATTCTTTCGGGTTTTGTTGTGGCATTTTATCGTCTGATTCTCTGTGCTTATGGCGATACACTTTGAGTACTGAATTTCAAATTTTGCATGGTTATTGATTTTGAGCAGGGTGGCTCGAGTTATATGATATGGACCAGCGTCTGGATGGAGTCACGCATTGTAGTGGAGTCATATTGAGATATGGTTCTTTGTGTGAGATTCGTGTGTTTTGGTTGTACGGGGAGTGATAGGTTTTTAGCATTGCATTGTGGTGGTACATGTCAAGCTTACGGGATAGTTCTCTCGCCTGAATCATTTTCCATGATTGAGTACATTTGGATTATTGCTTACTGGTACACACATTGCACGGGTTGTGGCCTAAGATTGTATTGAAGAGGCACATCACTAGAGTGATTATGTTAGATGAGAAGAGGCCATCGTACCTAGAACGGGTGCTATCGGATCTGATTGAGGTATTTTTGAAAGGATAATATTGGAAGTTGTCTTAGGAATTGGCTATAGTTCTTGTTGAAGGAGAGGGAGCTCCACAACTTGTGATTTGATGAATTGTTATGAGTTTCTGTGTGTCCTTTCATTATCGACAGTGTACAAAGGTTTTAGAATGAGGTTTTGTTAGGTATGAGGTTTGTTACCGAGATTGCATTGTTCTGAGCAGTTATTGTGATTGGAGATTCTGCTATGGGTATTTGAGTTATATGGTATATCCTATGATTGTAGCTTGGGTTATGGTTGCAGTTTGGTACAACTTGTTCGGACTTATACAACCTGTAGGTTGCGAGATTCAGATTTTATAAGAAATTTCGGATGTTAGAAAATGTGGATTCTAAGGCTTATGGGCTAGGTTGAATTGAGAAATTTCAGTTATGTTGTGTTATCAGACCTATATGGGATTGGGTGACGTGGGATCACCCCCCGGGTATGTGCATGGTTAGGTTACACAGCAGTTTGACGGTATTGAACAAAATTATTGTCACGTTCGAGGACAAAGATATGTTTAAGTTTGGGAGAATGTAACGGCCCGATCGGTAATTTTGAGAATTCGTATTTCGCTCAGTAGTTTACGGGCATGAGTAGCTATGTGTGATGTATTATGACTTATGCGAATCATCGGTTTTGGTTTTCATGTTATTCGGAATCGGTTTGGAAGAACAAATTTCATTGTTTAGGCTTTAAGTTGAAAGAATTGACCAAGTTTGACTTTTTGTGAATTTGAACTCAGAATAGGGTTTTGATGGTTTCATTAGCTCCGTTCGGTGACTTTAGACTTAGTAGCACGTCCGGAATGTGATTTGGAGGTCCGTAGTAGAATTAGAACGGCGAAAGTTAGAAATTTGGCGATTTTGGTCAGCAGTGGAAACTATGAAATCGGGGTCGAAATGGATTTTCAGAAGTTGGAGTAGGTTCGTGGTTTCATTTTTTATGTGTGTGTAACATTTGAGGTCATTCAGATGTGGTTTAATAGATTTCGGCGTCGTTTGCGGAATTTGGAAGTTTAGAAGTTCATAGGCTTGAATCTGAGTGTAATCTGTGTGTTTTGATGTTGTTTTGAGTGATTCAAAGCTTTGGCTAAGTTTGTATGGAATTATATGACCTGTTGGTATGTTTTTTTGAGTCAAGAAGGCCTCGGGGTGATTCCAGATAGCTAACGGATGGTTTGGAGTTAGAGAAGTGCAGTTGATCTGCAGCTGTATTTATGCTTCTTGTTTCCTCTTACGTGTTCGCGAGAGGAGCCTCGCGTTCGCGAAGAGTATTTTTGAGATGGGATGATTTTGTACTTCGCGTTCGCCAAGAAGAGGACGCAAACTCGAAGGTGTGGTCTGCGTGTGCATCGCGAACGCGTGAGTGGTGTCATGTTCGTAAAGAGGAGTGAGGCAATTGAGGACCCCAGGTCCTTAGTATACACGTTCGCGAAGGTTTGAAATGGTTAAGCATCACGTTCACAAAGGAGTTGTCATGTTCGTGAAGAGTAAAGCAGAGAGGCAGTCTGAGTTGGTCTACGCGAACGTGAGAGGACGTTCGCGTTCGTGAAGAGGAAAATCTGGGCAGGTAGTGTTAAATTCAAAATCGAGGGTTTGGGCTCATTTTTCATATTTTGAGCTAGAGAACACGGATTTGAGCGATTCTTGAGGGGATTTTCGCGGAGTTGATTGGGTTAAGTGTTTCTCACTTGATTTTGGTTGAATCCCATGATTATACCTTTAATTTTAACATTTAATTTGTGATTTGGGGTGAAAATTTGGTGAAAAATAGGAAGTGTTCTTGAGAGGGAATTTTGAGGTTTTGAATGGGGTTTGTAATCGGATTTGAGTAAATATGGTATGGTTAGACTCGTGCGTGAATGGGCTTTCAGGTTTTGTGTCTTTTGTTGGATTTTGAGACGTGGGCTCGGGGACGAAGTTGAACCAATTTCGGGTTTTTGGCTATAATTTGGTATTTCTCTTGTAGAATTGATTCCTTTAGACTATATTGATCGTATTGTATTGCTTGTGGCAAGATTTGGGGCATTTGGAGGCTAGTTGAGAGGAAAGGGCATTCCGGAGTAGGATTTCTACGTTATTAAGCTATGTAACTCTTCTAAACTTAGTGATGAGGGTATGAAACCTCATAATACGTGTTAAGGGATTGGTATTGAGGTGACGCACATACTAGGTGACGGGTGTGTGGGCATGCACCATATTAATTGGGACTTTGTTGTGTCTATGGCACTGTATGGTGGTCCTAATTTGTCGATATCCGTGTTTCCACCATGTGATAAAGTAGTTAAGCTGTCAATCATTCTAGATATCACGTTTAGGGATTATGCTGATACTGTTTTGACCCATAGTGATCGTTTCTTTCTGGCATCTCACTAATATCATTGATATTTTGTACTTAGTCATATCCATGTATTCGTACAATATCTCAGTCTCGGTTACTATTTATTGATTCATCATATCATTGTTGTCAGGCTAGTTTCATGACATTGTGAGCCCGTGAGCGAGACTAGAGAGGTTGATGACTGAGTGAGACCGAGAGCCTGTTTGTCAGGATATCGATACTATAGCACATGAATTGTCCGTGCAGCACGTGAGTTGTCCGTGTGGATCCAGATATTGATATTATAGGACGTAAGTTGTCCGTGCGGATAGCGCTTGGGCTGTAGGAGCCCCTCCAGAGTCTGAATACCCCGAATGAGCGCAGTCGACGATAAATGTGTGTGGATCGGGCTGCACGCCGCAGCGGTTATAGTACATCGCTGAGTGGCTGAGTGTGCTGAGCATTGATCAATGAGATTGAGTACTCTGAGAGCGTGACTACATGATTCATCGCTGAGATACATGGCATTTTCATGCACATATGACATACAAGAATATAGATGCATTTTTCCTCATGCTATATCGTATCACGTCATCCATGACTTATTATACACACTGGTATCCGGACATAGAGAGGTATTTTATACTCTTTATTTGGAAAGAAAAAGAAAATAAAAACATCTTATTTATTGTTGAAAGGATTTTGGAAAAAAAATCACAGTTTTCAAACTTACCTGTATTTCGGCATTTTCGGCAAAAGATTTGAGTTTTCTCTAAGATATCTGAAAAGCATGCCTATTTTTCTAGAACTGTAAACGAGTTGAGAATTTTACTTCTGAGATACCCCTTTTATTACTTGTATTATGTTGTTATGAGTTATTGTAGAATACCGATATTGGACCCGACCTTGTGATAGCTTGTCAGTGCTTTTAACCTAAGGTTAGATTTGTTACTTACTCAGTTCTGCACATTGCGTGTAGATGTTGGCTGTTGTTGTTGTTGTATTCAGTGGTTTATGGATTTGAAGATGTACATGCGTCCCTAATGAAGCCGCCTCATTTTTCGGGGTAGCCTTAGATTATGAAACTCTTTTTATGCACTTTGTCAAACAGACCATGTATTTATTTCATTTCAGTTTTGTAAACTCTATTCTTAGAAGATCATGATTTGTACTACCATTCCTTGGGAAATGTATAGAATTCAGTAAATTACTTTCATTTTATTGTTTTGTCAATATTATTGGAGTTGGATAGTTATTAGTTTGCTTATCTAGCGAGTTGGGTTAGGTGTCATCATGACTAGTGGATTTGGGTCGTGACATATCTTCAATTGGAGTGATGCCTGCTATGATCCAATGTTAGTGTTGTCCATTAAGACTAGATGAATTGTTATGTTGGTCATTCTATCTTTGGCTATGTGAGTAATGTAACCATTATAGACTCTAAAATCATTTTCGAAAATTTTCTCAAACCTCAAAAAATTTTAAATTATTTCGTGTCCTTAATTAACATTAGCATCCAAGTAAGTAAATATTGGAGACATGGACTTAGGATATTGACGTGACCCAAGTGGTGGATAAATAAAAGGTCTAATTTTAATATATAGTGTAGGGATAAGCGAGTCTCAATAATAATTGGCCTGTGATGGATAGTCACTTTTTATAAATAGAGGTTAATCCCCCTTTCACTAGCTATTAGAAAACTTTGGCGTATTATGTCTCTTGAATACATGATAATGGTAGATGCTCATCAAGAAAGTTCTCCGATATGTGAAAGCGGATAGTGAATCGTGAAGTTGGTCTCATCCTTTATCGTCATATGTTGTCGCTACTGAATCGATGAAATTAAAGAATACGCTTCCCTAAACTTTAACTCCAGATTATATTTATATTTCTGTCTTAATCTCTGCTATGGTTATATATGAATAGTCATATAGTACAATTAAGCAATTTATTTATGATCTTTTCTACTATGATGTTTCTTGAACGAATATTTTTGAGAATACGTCACGGATTTGTATCTTGCAGATATCGTAAGATAGGTGCTTGTCAAAATGGCCAAAGTTGGCGGGTTACATTGGTAGCGGCTATGTTCCAGAAAAGAACTCATTCCAGTTATATCAGGGGTTAATGAAGCAAAGGTTTTGGAACAATATTACTTTTGTATGTGAGTTTTCATATGACCAATTATCAGATTTCTTAATCAAATAATAAGAAATTAGTCAATCTAAAAAAATTAGTTGTTTATGTCGCAATTGAAATACATGTGTTATATCATACGATAAGACTCAGGAATTTTATGTTGATTTTTATTTTTTCAAATAAATAGTTGTCACGACCCCAAATCAACATAGGTCGTGATGACGCCTATCATGAAACTAGGCTAGCCAACTACTAACAGTAACACACAAAAATCATCCGTTTAATATCATAGGTGAAGTAATTCATTTAAGGTTCCTGTTTTAAAGATATAATTAACAGTAGTAAAACAACAAAAAAAAAATCAAATCTAACCACAACCCAGCACCCGGATACAACTGTCATGAGCATCTAAAGAGGTAAAATAAAAATCTGATAACAAGCCCCTATTAGTACAATCCGGACAATACTAGAAATTTATGAGCTAAGAAAGGAAAAGAGGGCCAGCTGGGGACGCCGAATAACTACCTCTATCCTCGAGCAAAGGAGAAATCAGCTAACGCTCAGAGCTGATACCTGGATCTACATGCAAAGGTGCAGGGAATAACGTGAGTACGCCAACTCAATAAGTAACTAAAGCAACTAAAGACTTGAGTGCAGTGACGAGCATTTAAAAGTGAGTGTTTCATAAAAATATGTGCCAGTGAAAACAAATGGAGTAATCGAAAAGACTACATTTACCAACTTTACAAATTCTGGTTCCCTTTCTAAACTTGCATAAAACATTAACTTAACGTCTATTAAAGGGACTCGGTGTAAAATGAGGGAAAAACAATGATCTCACAATTTATAGCCTCTCGTGCTCAATATCACTCATGCGTAAGATCTCTCAGTCACTCGTGACTCCTCTATCAGTACTCAATGCTCACACTCCGCACTCTCACTCAACAGGTACCATGTATTCACAAAAACTGTTGTGGCGTGCAGCCCGATCCACATAGCATATGTTGCGGCATGCAGCCCGATCCGAATAATATATATATATATATATATATATATATATATATAT
>ML411634.1:23670-97634 GCA_005239525.1 Nicotiana knightiana
TGTGTGTGTGTGTGTGTGTGTGTGTGTATGTGTGTGTGTGTGTGTGTATGTTGCGGTGTGCAATCCGATCCAAATAACAGTCGATCTCGCTCACTGGGGGTGTATAAACTCCTGGAGGGGCTCCTACAGCCCAAGCTCTATATTTTTGCGGCATGCAGCCCGATCCATTTTATATATATGCTGCGGTGTGCAGCCCGATCCATATAATATATATATATATGTTGCGGCGTGCAGCCCGACCCATAACTTTCCTCACAACTTTGCTCTTGGCCTCACTCAGTCACGCTCTAAGGCCACTCGGGCAACTCATCTCAAAATCACGGGACTCAGCCCCAAATACCTCACAATAGTCCAACACATTGGGATAACAGTGAAAGAGGCAACAAGTAATAAACATGACTGAGTTCACAATTTTCTATCAAAAATAGTGTGACAATAGTGTAACAATACCCCTGGGGTCTAAACAGAACGGCACAAGGCCCCAAACATGGCATACTGCCAATAATATAATCTAAACCTAAAAAATACAGGACGTCTTATGATTTCAAATCATTTACGAGGCATAATAGTCGCCACAGAATGGACCAAGTCACAATCCCTACCGATGCATGCCCACACGCTCGTCACGTAGCATGTGTGTCACCTTATTTACCAAAAACAAAGTGTAATATCGGGGTTTCATACCCTCAGGTCTAGAGTTACAATCATTACTTACCTCAAACCGGCCCGAAAACTACTCCACGATGCTTTTGCCCGTCGAATCGGCTCCCAAATGCTCCGAGTCTATTATAATCAAATTAATAACATCAAAAATATGCTAGGAAGACGAAACCCATTCAAAATTTATCACAATTGGGCACAAATCCCGAAATTTGCCAAACCCGATGCCCGGGCCCACGTCTCGTAATTCTATAAAATCGCACCACAATAATCCTCATCCTCTCCCGAGTCTATACATATAAAAAGCATCAAAATCTGACTACAATAGCCCTTTCAATTACTCAATTAAAGTCCAAAATTCTCATACCCTAACTTCCCCAATTTATGCCATTAAATTCCACTAATTCCAAGCTTAATCCATCGAATATCAACATAGAATCGAGTTTTAGATCTAGGAAACTTACCTTAACGGAAATCCTTTGAAAACCTTTTTCAATTCACTCCCAAAAGCTTCAGCCATCATGTAAGAATGATAAAAAATGCCAAAAATTCGCGGAGGCAAGTATTTATACTTCCTACCCAGTGAACCGCACCTGCAGCCTTTGCGCCGCACCTACTGTCCCAGGGACTCGCCTACGGAATTCCACTTAAGGCCCAAAACCCGCACCTGTAGTGAATCACCTGCACCTGCGGCTCCGCAAGTGCGGTCCAAGTCTTGCACCTGCGATTTTCTCCAACTTGACTCCTTTTCCCACCTGCGCAAGCCACCCAGCACCTATGGCGTCACACCTGCGGCTAACCTTATGCAGGTGCGACCACACCAGAAGCCTGGCACCAACATCTTCTTCAGCTGCATATTCCAACTTCAATCCCTCCGATGACTATCTGCAATCATCCAGAGCCCCTCGGGACCCCAACGAAAACCACAAACAAGTCCCATAACCTTATTCAAACTTAGTCGAGACTTCGAAACACCCAAAACAACGCCGAAACACCAAAATCACATCGTATTCAACCTATGAACTTTGAGATTTCTAAATTGCGCCAATGATGCCGAAACCAACCAAAACACGTCCGAATGACCTGAAATTTTGCACACACGTCCAAAATGACACTACAAACCTGCTCCAACTTTTGGAATTCCATTTCGACCCCAATAGCTAACTTTCCACTGTCGACCGGAAATTGCAAAAAACTCAACTTCGCCAATTCAAGCCTAATTCTACACCGGAAATCAAAACCACATTCTGAACAAACTCCTAAGTCCAAAATCAACTAACCAAGCTATCCGAGCCATAAAATCTACATTCTGAGGTTATTTACCATTAAGTCAATTCCAGGCAACTTTTCCAACTATTAAGCCAATTTGAGAGACTAAGTGTCTCAATTCTCACTATGGCCACTCCGAACCCGAACCAACCGACCCAACACAACATAAATAGGCTAAGCAACATATGATAAAGCATAAAGAGGGAAAACTTCTAAAATTCTCATAATGACCGACGGGGTCGTTACATCCTCCCCCTCTTAAACAAACGTTCGTCCTCGAAAGAGTCTAGAAACATACCTGGAGTCTCAAATAAGTGAGGATATTTGCTCCGCATTTCCCGCTCGGTCCCGCAGGTGGCATCCTCCACCAACTGCCCTTTCCACTGAACCTTCACTGAAGATATATCCTTAGACCTCAACCTTCTGACTTGACGACCCAAAATAGCCACTGGCTCGACCTCATATTACATATCACCCTCGATTTGAACCGTGCTGAAGTCCAAAATATGAGACGGGTCACCACCATACTTCCGGAGCATCGAAACATGGAACACCATATGAATACTCGATAAACTGGGTGGCAAGGCAAGTTTGTAATCCATCTCTCCAATCCTCTAAAGCACTTCAAATGGCCCAATGAACCGGGGACTTAACTTTCCTCTCTTCCCGATCTTCATAACACCCTTCATGGGTGACACCTTTAGCACCACCTTCTCCCTAACCATGAAAGACACATCTCGAACCTTCAAGTCCGCATAACTCTTCTACCTAGACTGCGCCGTGCGAAGCCGCTCCTGAATTAACTTGACCTTACCCAACGCATCCTGAACCAAGTATGTGCCCAATAGCCTAGCCTAGCCCGGCTCAAACCAACCAACCGGAGATCTACACCTCCTACAATTTAAAGCCTCATGTGGAGCCATCTGGATACTCGAATGATAATTATTATTATATGCAAACTTTACGAGTGGCAGAAACTGGTCCCATGAACCCCCGAAATCAATGACGCACGCACGCAACATGTCCTCCAGAATCTGAATAGTACGCTCTGATTGCCCGTCGATCTGAGGATGAAACACTTTTCTCAACTCAACCTGAGTACCTAACTCTCTCTACACGGCCCTCCAAAACTGAGATGTGAACTGAGTACCTTTGTCCGAAATGATAGAAACTAGAACCCCATGCAATCAAACAATCTCCCGGATATAAATCTCGGCTAACCGCTCTGACGAATAAGTAGTACCAACAGGAATGAAGTGCGTGGACTTGGTCAGCCGATCCATAATAACCCATATTGCATCAAACCTCCTCTAAGTCTGTGGGAGCGCAACTACAAAGTCTATGGTGATCCGCTCCCACTTCCACTCCAGAATATCTAATCTTTGATGTAATCCACTTGGTCACTGGTGCTCATACTTGACTTGCTGACAGTTGAGACACCGAGCCACAAACTCTACAATATCCCGCTTCATCCGCCTCCACCAGTAATGTTGTCTCAGATCCTGGTACATCTTTGCAACACCCGAATGGATGGTATACCGCGAACTATGGGCCTTTACTAGAATCAACTCTCGAAGCACATCCACATTAGGCACGCAAATCTGGCACTGCATCCTCATGACCCCATCATCACCAATAACCACATCCCTGGCATCACCTCACCGGACCCTACCCTAAAGAACGAGAAAATGTGGATCATCATAGTGGCATGCTCTAATCTGATCATAAAGAGAAGACCTGGAGGTTACACAAGCCAATACCTGCGGGAAGTCTGATAGATCCAATCTGACCAAATGACCCGCTAAAGGCTGAACATCAAGGTCCAAAGGTCGCTCTGCTGCTGGTAGGTAGGCTAGAGTCCCAAAACTCTCTACTCTGCGACTCAGGGCGTCGGCCACTACATTGGTCTTCCCCTGATGATAAAGAATAGTGTGGTCATAATCCTTGAGATGCTCCGACCATTTTCTCTGACGCAAATTCAGATCCTTCTACTTAAGCAGTTCTACAAACTGTGGTGATCAGTGAAAATCTCACAAGGTACTCTATAAAAATAATGGCACCAAATCTTCAAGGCGTGGATAATGGCTGCTAGCTCAAGATCATGCACTGGATAATTCTTGTCGTGTACCTTCAACTGTCTTGACGCGTAGGAAATCACCCTACTGTCTTGCATTAAAACCTCTCCAAGGCCAACTCTCGAGGAATCACAATAAACTGAATAAGAACCTGAACCCGTAAGAAAAACTAACACCGGAGCTGTAGTCAAAGCTGTGTTGAGCTTCTGAAAGCTCTCCTCACACTACTCAGTCCACCTGAACTGAGCACCCCTCTGGGTTAGTCTGGTCATAGGTGCTGCAATATATGAGAATCCCTCTACAAAACGGTGATAGTACACTGCCAAACCAAGGAAATTGCGAATTTGGTAGCTGATAACGATTTAGGCCAGCTCTGCACCACCTCTATCTTTTTCAGATCAACCTGTATACCCTCACTGGGCACCATGTGCCCCAAGAAAGCTACTGAATCAAGCCATAACTCACACTTCAAAAATTTTGTATATAAACTCGTCTCCCCCAGAGTCTAAACCACAGTCCTCAAATTCTTCTCATGATCCTCCCGAGATCGATAATATACCAAGATATCATCAATAAATACGATGATGAAGGAGTCTAGATAAGGTCGGAACACACTGTGCATCAAGTGCATAAATACCGCTGGGGCATTGGTCAGCCCGAATGACATAACCAGAAACTCATAATGACAATATCTAGTCCTAAAGGCAGTCTTCGGGATGTCGGGCCCCCGAATCTTCAACTGATGATAGCTAGAACGCAAGTCAATCTTAAAAAATACCTTGGCACTCTGATCAAACAAGTCATCAATACGAGGCAAGGGGTATCGGTTCTGCACCGTAACCTTGTTCAGTTGCCGATAATCAATACACGTATGCATGGAGCCATCCTTCACTTTCACAAACAACACCGGTGCACCCCAAGGTGACACACTAGGCTGAATGAACCCCTTATCTAGGAGTTTCTAAAGTTGCTCCTTTAATTACTTCAACTCTGTCGGTGCCATACGATAAGGTGGAATAGAAATAGGCTGAGTGCCTAGCACCAGGTCAATAAAAAAATCGATGTCCCTGTAACGTGGCATGCCTGGCAGGTCTACAGAAAACACGTCCAGAAAATCACGGACCACAGGAACCGAATCAATAGCGGGAGTCTATCACTGACATCCCTCACAAAAGCCAAATATGATAAACACCCCTTTTCAACCATACGCTAAGCCTTCAGGTAAGAAATCACCCTACTAGGCACATACTCAGAATAACCTCCCCACTCAACCCTCGAAAATCCTGGTATAGCTAAGGTCACGGTCTTAGCGTGACAATCAAGAATAACATGACACGGAGATAACCAATCCATGCCTAATATCTGATCAAAATCGACCATGCTGAGTAACAGTAGGTCCACTCGGGTCTCCAGAAACCCAACATATACCACACACGACCGATACACATGGTCCAAAACAATAGTATCATCCACCGGAGTCAACACATGAATAGACGTAACTAAAGACTCACTGGGCATATCAAGGAAATGGGCAAAATATGACGAGACATAAGAATACATAGAACCAGGGTCAAATAAGGCCAAATCATCTCGCTGACATACTGAGATAATACTTGTGATCATTGCATCAGAGGCCGTAGAATCTGGCCTGGATGGATTTGAAAATATATGGGCGTGACCTCCACCTACTCGACCTCCCTCTCTAGGGCGACCTCTAGCTGACTGAATACCACCCCTAGCCGCCTGGCTAGGTGGCGAAGTAACTGGAGCTCAAGTCGAAGGCTGGCTCTTCAAATGAGATGGGCCTCCAAAAAGGTGGGGGCACTGCTTCCTCACATGCCCGAACTACCCTGGAGCTGGAGACGGGGACTGAAAGGAACCCCTGGCACCAGAATGGCCACTAGAAGAACCATGCATAGAGGAACCCTGAACTGATGGTGCTCGAGCTGCACTATGGGATGGAAGGGCGCTGAATGAAGAACGGCCCGACTGAGAACTACGGGGACCATGCCCCAAAGATGCAGCACCATAGAACTACCAGATCCACGAGGCCTCTACCATGCTGAAACTGTCATCTGGAAGGAGCACCACTAGAACTACCAGATCCACGAGGCCTCTTGGCCTCCCTCTCCTTTCACTCCTAGCAGCGAAGTAACTTAATATCTTAAGCAATATCAACAACCTGCTAGAAGGTAGACCCTGATACCCTCTCCCGAATCATAAATAGGTGGAGCTAATAAGTGAGGCCATCCACGAACCTCCTAATCCTATCCCAATCAGTAGGGACCAACTCGGTGGCATGACGAGCCAACTCTAAAAACTCCATCATCGATAGCTCCCCCTGACGCAGCTACTCAAACTGCATGCACTGCTCCTCCTTGTGAGACTGGGGAACATACTTCTCTAAGAAGATAGTGGAGAATTGCTGCCAGGTGAGGGGTGCTGAACCAATAGGACTACGCCTCTCGAAGGACTCTCACCAAGTAAAAGCAGCCCCAGAAAACTGAAAAGTAGCAAATGAGACCCCACTGGTCTCTAGAATCTCAGCAGTACGAAGTATCCTCTAACACTTATCTAGAAAATCCTAGGCATCCTCACCCTCAGGACCACTGGATGTCTTTGGCTGAAGTCTAATAAATCTCTCCAGCCTACACTACCCATCATCTGGCATAGTTGGAACCACAAAATCCTGAACTGGAGCAACTGACTGGGCTGGAACCGTTCCAGTGTCGGAAGGCCCTGAATAACCTGCTCAGGTGTCTGGGCAGCTGGAGTATGACTGCCTCCCCCGGCCTGAGAAGTAGCAGCAATATAAGATGTAGCAACTGCCTGAGCAAGGGTGGTACATACAGTCAAGATCTGAGCCAGAGTCTCCTGAAGACCCGGAATAACAATGGGCACTATCGGTGCCTGACCCTACCCCGCTGGAATATCTGTGGCGGGAACATGCTACTGAATGGTAGGTGGACCCTCTAGTACTGCCCCGGCTGTTGCACGGGCCGTTCCCCTACCTCTACCGTGGATTCGACTGTGGCCTCGACCTCTTACTGGTCTAGCTAGTGTCTGGTCAACCTGATCGGTAGCATGTGTCCTCACCATCTGTGAGAGAATGAAACAACAAAAGTTTAGATTTCCAGAATCAACAAAATGGCACGACATAATTCAAGAAAATGAGATTTTCATAAGGGTTCTGTAGCCTCTCAAAGATAAGTACAGACGTCTCTGTACGGATCCGCAAGACTCTACTAAACCTGCTCATGACTGTTGAGTCCTATGTAACCTAGGGCTTTGATACCAACTTGTCATGACCCCAAATATACGCCAACTCAGTAAGTAACCAAAGCAACTAAAGACTTGAGTGCAGTGACGAGCATTTAAAAGTGATAGTTTCATAAGAATATGTGCCAGTGAAAACAAATGGAGCAATCCAAAAGACTACATTTACTAAAAACTTTACAAATTCCGGTTCCCTTTCTAAACTTGCATAAAACATTATCTCAATGTCTATTAAAGGGACTCAGTGTAAAATGAGGGAAAAATAATGATCTCATAATTTATAGCCTCTCGGGCACAATATCACTCATGCGCAAGATCTCTCAGTCACTCGTGACTCCTCTATCAGTACTCAATGCTCACTGGGGGTGTACATACTCCTGGAGGGGCTCCTACAGCCCAAGCAATATATTGTTGCGGCATGCAGCCCGATCTATTATATATATACATATACATATATATATATATATATATATATATATATGATTCGGCGTGCATCCTGATCCATATAATATCTATATATATGCTGCGGCGTGCAGCCCGACCCATAACTTTCCTCACAACTTTGCTCTTGGCCTCACTCAGTCACCCTTTCAAGCAACTCGGGCAACTCATCTCAACATCACGGGACTCAGCCCCAAATACCTCACAATAGTCCAACACATTGGGATAAGCGTTAAAAAGGCAACAAGTAATAAACATGATTAAGTTCACAATTTTCTATCAAAAATAGTGTGACAATAGTGTAAAAAATACCCCTGGGTCTAAACAGATCGAGACAAGGCCCCTGACGTGGCATACTGCCCATAATGTAATCTAAACCTCAAACTAAACAGGACGTCTCATGATGTGAAATCAATTACGCGGCATAACAGTCGCCACGGGATGGACCAAGTCACAATCCTTATCAGTGCACGCCCACACGCTCGTCACCTAGCCTGTGCGTCACCTCATTTACCAAAAACAAAGTGTAATACCGGGGTTTCATACCCTCAGGTCCAGAGTTACAATCATTACGTACCTCAAACCGGCCCGAAAACTACTCCACGATGCTCTTGCCCCTCCAATCGGCTCCCAAATACTCCGAGTCTATTAAAATCAGCTTAATAACGTCAAAATATGCTAGGAAGACAAAACCCATTCGAAATTTATCACAATTGGGAACAATTCCCGAAATTGGCCAAACCCGACCCCCAGGCCCATGTCTCGGAATTCTATAAAATCGCACCACAATAATCCTCATCATTTTCCGAGTCTATAAATATAAAAAGCATCGAAATCCGACTACAATAGCCCTTCAATTACTCAATTAAAGTCCCAATTTCTCATGCCCTAACTTCCCCAATTTATGCCATTAAATTCCACTAATTCCAAGCTTAATCCGTCGAATATCAACATAGAATCAAGTTTTAGGTCTAGGAAACTTACCTCCACGAAAATCCTTTGAAAATCCTTTTCAATTCGCTCCCAAAAGCTTCAGCCAGCATGCAGGAATGAAGAAAAATGCCAAAAATTTGCGGAGACAAGTATTTATACTTCCTGCCCAGTGAAACTGCACCTAGGGACCCGAATTTACGGTCCCAGGTACGCGCCTGCGGAATTCCACTTAAGGCCCAAATCTCGAACCTGCTGTGAATCTCCCGCACCTGCGGCTCTGCAGGTGCAGTCCAAGTCTTGCACCTGCGAATTTCTCCAGCCTAACCCCTTTTCCCACCTACACAAGCCACCCATAATCAAGGGTTAATAAATCAGCGGTAAAGAGCAGGACAATATTTAAGGAAAAAAATCAAGTAAGACTTAGGTACGGAGTAGGTAATTAGGAGTACATGAACAAGAGTTTAATTAAGGAAACAACTACTGAAGAATCAGTAAATATCACGGTTAATCAAAATAAGGCAAGAAATAATTAAAAGGTGTATAAATAGGGAAATAATCGAGAAATCAGCACATAGGTATCAGTATAGCAAATCCGTGAATCAAAGACTCAAAAAATAATACTGATTTAAGAAAAATAATATAGATCTCCATGAATAAACAGATTAGCCAAGTATAAACACACATAATCAGTCAAGAGTCGAATCTGAAATCCTAATAGAGACATACTAGGGTAAAATCACATGACATTCAAATTAAACGAAGAAGAAATCATGTCAATCAAAGCACAGAACAAAATCATGTAGCAAGTAACACGGACAAACTAAAAATCCAAACAAAAATGTCAAAAAATTGGGGTTTTAGCACAAACTAGTTAGGGTTAAGGAAAAACTTAACAAAATCAGTCGAAAACACATAAAAACAGGAGATTAAACACTTAATATCAGAAAGCGTTTTTGAAGAAAGACTTTCAAGAAACCCCAGTTTAGGAAAATTAAAAGCTACTTCGAAAAGTAAGAAGAATCTTCACAAAACAAGTAAAAAATAACTTCGAACCATCTCAAATCTGTACAGATCTGGGAAGTTCAAAGATGAAATTAGGGTTTTGAAAAAATCACATAAAGAAGAAGATATAGGCTTAGAAACCCATAGGTTTAAGGCGAAATAGGAAGATCTTACTCAAAATCGAACCATAACGGCCTGAAACCCGCGAGACAGAACCAAAGTCGTAAGTGGACTAGCCCCGGTCTCTTGAGGACCTTAGAGACAGCAAAACCTGGTGTAAGAGAGACCCTTGGAGGTCTGAGGGTGGTGAGAGACCACCATGGTCGACGGCAGATTAGTGACGGCGAGGGAGCGTTAGGTTTAGGTTTTGAGAGCATTTGGAGAGTAGGGTAAGGGGCGACGGGGGAGTGATGAGAGAAAATGAGGGGTTTGGGAGGGGGTGGTTTAGGATAATTAAGGAACGGGATAATCTGGGCCGTTGATCAAAATGATCAACGGCCAAGATCCAAGAGGACTTGGATTGGGTTAGGTAAGGGTTTGTGCCTGGGTTGGTATTTGGGCTGACTAATTTAGGCTGGAATTGAAATGAAAAAATGGCTATTTGCTAAATACCCCAAATGAATTAATTAAAAATACTTTGTAAAATAATTACTACTTATAAAAAATAAATTTCATGCATGGAAATATTTTTAAAAAAAATGGTTATTTAGTATTCAAAAATACAAGTGACTAATCTTGGGTGAAAAATAATACAAAAATATATGCATGGGCTATAATTGCAAAGTTATTGCAATTGTAGCCAAAAGGTGTCAATTTGGCTATTTATAGAGTAATTAGACTTAATAAGACCATAAATAGTAAATTAAACCAAAAACATTTTTGAAATTATTTGTGATACAATTTTATGATTATTTATTAGAAATAAAATACTGAGAAAATTAATAAAAATATGAAAAATTATGGAAAAATACCAATTGATGCTAATGCACGATTTTGAAGACATATATCCAATTAAAAAATTATTATGGTGAAATTGGGTATCAACATGTGGGTTATTTGGTTTTGGGCTCTGAGTACTGGGCTTAGGTTTGGGGTAACTGGGCTGAGGTCTGGGTAGTTTTAGGTCCGAAAATAGGTAAGAATTTAGGCTATTATTTAAATACTCCAAAATTTATCAAAATAATTTATAAAAAATGCTTAATAAATGAATGAAAATACTATTTATGCATTTAAATACGCAAAATAATAACTTTATGTTATAAAAATATAATATGCCATTTTGACATAAATAATATAATATTAAGAGCCTTTATGTACGAATATAGGCTATTATCGCAAAATTAGATAAATAGTTTTAAAAATGCTAATACAATTATAAAAATAGAATAAAATATTTGAAGCATGTATTATGGATGTAAATAATAATTTAGGGTAATTAAGTCATCACAAAATAATTTAAAGGATAATTATTACATATTTATATATAGTTAAAATATAAGAAAATTAATTTTAAGCTCTAAAAATTATGGAAAATTATAAAAAATTCTTGTATAGATTTGTAAACTAAGTAATGATGCAAATATGCTATTTTGAAAGTATATATGTATTTTTTGAAAATATGAGGGAAAAATTGGGTATCAACAGCTACCCTTCTTTACCCGGGAGTGATGAAAGAGTTGTTAGGTAAAGAAGTGATGACCGATTTTGACCGAATGGGGTAAATTTGAAAAATGAAGGTTGAACCCTGGTTCCTGAGTTTCCTACATATCCCTGGTATTACGGGAATCAGGCTGTGTGTAGTTCTGGATCCATCAGTGAACGAAATCGACGGAATTTTTATAGGAATGGTCGTATGTTTCGGTAAGGATTCTTTTGGGTAGGACAGTATCAGGCGAATGAATTTGCGCAAAATCATGAAAGTGAATCCGAAAAGTTATGGATGTATTTCAAAATGGTCATTTGAACGGTTATCAAGTGAAAGTGGGTAATTGATGATGGTTGGCTGCGTTTGAAATAATTGCAGGATGTGAACATTGAACGGAAACCGGAGCGAAGATTTCTCCTGTTAAGAGAACGGTTCCTTCCTAGATTACCTGCAAAACTTAAAACAAAATGCATCTAAGTATATATGTATTATTGCGAGAATTTAAACATGATGCAAATTTCCTTTGGACCAAGAATGATGTCTTTGGATGGTGTGAATGATGTCCTCGGACCATGACGTCCCGGGCCATGAATCATGTGATAAGGGATTTGTAGACCATGAAATTATGTCCTTGGGCCATGAAATGATGTCCTCGGGCCATGAAAATAGTGCCTCTGAACCATGACTTCTATGAATAATGATGTGCAGTTTTGAGAGATCCTCAGTCCATGGCATGGTGTCTTCCGCCCATAAGGATGATGCCTTTGGACTATGAAACCTTTGGACAAAATAGCGATGTTTCAGCCCTTCAGATGCAAAGATATGATACTCGTCATATGCGAAGTAACACAAGACAGAGCTTAGTTTTGTGTAAGATTGGGGGTAGTGCTTAGCCCTAGGCGAATAGAAAATAGTGTTGGGTTTCAAATAGCATAATGGAGATAGTATTTGGTATTATTCAAGGACAAGGCAATTCTTAGCCTTAGAAAATTGAGGAAGTCGTGCTTAGCCTAATTCAAGAAGAGGAGACGATGCTTAGTCTCGATGCAAGGAACGGACGAGCCTAGCCTTATGCGATTAAGGAGGAAATGCTTGGCCTCATGCAAGAAGAGGAGGCAGTGCTTAGTCGTATGCAATTAGGGAGGCAATGCTTAGCCTCATGCATGACAAGGAGATAATGTTTATTCTCATGTAATTAGCAGACAATGATTAGTCTCATGCAATTTAGGAGACATTGCTTAGTCTCATTCAAAGAAAGGCAATGCTTAGCTTTATCCAGTTAGGGAGGCAATGCTTAGCCTCGTGCAAAGAGGAGACAATGCTTAGTCTCATGAAATTAGGAGACAGTGCTTAGTCTCATGCAAAGAAAGTCAATGCTTAGCCTTATGAAATTAGGGAGGCGATGCTTAGCCTCATGCAAAGAGGAGACAATGCTTAGTCTCATGCACTTAGGAGATAGTGCTTAGTATCATGCAAAAAAAAGGCAATACTTAGCCTTATGCAATTAGGGAGGCAATTCTTAGCCTTATGCAAGAAAACAATGAGTGATAGTAGAGTATTTCTTAGCTAGAGATGTGTTTGCGCGTGGAAACATTGTCTTTATGAAGATAGCGATTTTGATGTGTGTACGCATTTGCGAATATTGTTGTTATGTTCATTGTGCATGCATCCAAAGAAATTGTGGCAGATATTTAAAGAGGACCCTCTTAAACGGTAATCAGGTCAAGCATAGTTCAGTTACATCAGATGAAGAAATACAAACAGTTTAAACATAGTATCTCTTGACTGCATCTAATTTGATAGGTTTTGGCCAAACTTCTTCGTCCATTTCTGCAAGTATGGGTGCTCCTTCTGTTAGTACTCTGTGAACCATGTAGGGCCCTTGCCAATTGGGTAACAAATTCCCTTCGGCTTCATCTTGATACGGGAAGATCCGCTTCAACACCAGCTGCCAAGTGTGAATTGTCTAGGCTTGACCCTTTTGTTGAAAGATCTAGACATTTTGTTTTGGTAAAGCTGACCGTGACATACTGCATTCATTCTTTTCTGTCAATGAGAGCCAATTGTTCATAGCGACTTTGTATCCACTTCGCCATCACTGAGTTCAACCTCTTGTATGATTCTCAAAGAAGGAATTTCGACTTCTGCGGGAATAACAACTTCAGTACCATAGACCAGCAAATAGGGAGTTGCCCCGGTCGATATGCAAACTGTGGTACGATCTCCAAATAATGCAAATGTTAATTTCTCGTGTCATTGTTTGTGATTATCTACCATCTTCCTCAATATTTTCTTGATGTTCTTGTTGGCGGCTTCCATAACTCCATTCCTTTGAGGCTTGTATGTTGTGGAATTCTTATGCTTCATCTTGAAGGTTTCACATATAGATTTCATTAAATGAATATTGAGGTTGGCGGCGTTGTCGGTGATGATCCGGTACCCCGAATCGACAAACAATACGATCCCTTATAAAATCTACAACGACTTTCTTAGTTAGAGCTTTGTAAGATGCGGCGTCAACCTATTTTAAGAAATAGTCTATGGCCACTATAATGAACGTGTGTCCATTTGATGTGGCAGGTTCGATTGGAATGATGACATCCCTCATCCAAGTTGAGAAAGGCCAAGGTGCACTTGCTTCATTGAGTTTATTGGGCGGCACTCGCATCATATCCGCATTACTTGGCATTGATGACACCTTTGTACATACCTGATGCAGTCCGTTTCCATAGTCATCAAAAAATATCCTGCTCTTAATATTTTCTTGGCCAAAATAAAACAATTCATGTGCAGTCTGCAAGTTCCAGCATGTATCTCTTCGAGCAATTTGGATGCTTCCTTGGCATCAATACACCATAATAATCCCAGATCTGGAATTCTTCTGTACAAAATTCCTCCAGTTTGAAAGAAATGGTTGAACAATCTTCGTAGTGCGCGTTTACGAGTATTAATTGCATGCTCCGGGTACTCTCCCTTTGCCAAGTATTCTTTGATGTCATGGAACCACGGATTCCCATCAGTTTCTTCTTCAACATGATCACAATAAGCTGGCTGATTATAGATCCCTACTAGAATAGGATCGATAAATTTCTTGTCTGGGTGTTTTATCATGGAAGATAGAGTGGCCAACGCATCTGCGAACTCATTATTGATTCTCGAGACATGTTTGAACTCTATGTTTGTGAATCTCTTCATTAGTTCTTGCACATAGTACAAATACGACAATATTTTGGTATTCTTTGTAGCCCATTCTCCTAGAACCTGATGTACCAAAAGGTCTGAATCACCAATTACCAACAATTCATGAATGTTCATGTCAATAGCCAGCGTGAGCCTCACGATGCAAGCCTCTTATTCTGCCATATTGTTGGTACACGAAAATCTGAGTTTCGTGGATACCGGATAGTGTTGACCCTTCTCTGATACAAAAACTGCTCCAATACCCACTCCTTTGAAATTTGCAGCCCCATCGAATAACATTCTTCAACCATCGTAGGTTTCAGTGATATTTTCCCCTACAAATGATACTTCTTCGTCGGGAAAATACATTTTCAATGGTTCGTATTCCCCTCCTACAGGATTTTCTGCCAGGTGATCTGACAACGCCTGTCCCTTAACCGCCTTTTGAGTTATATAGATGATGTCAAATTCACTCACTAGTAGCTTCCATTTTGCCAACTTCCCGGTAGGCATGAGTTTCTGAAAAATATATTTCAGAAGGTCCATCCTTGATATGAGATATGTGATGTAGGCACAAAAGTAGTGCCTCCAATTTTGAGCTATCCATGTCAGAGCACAGCATGTGTGTTCCAGCAGAGAAAATAGTGCTTCATGGGGTGTGAATTTCTTAGTCAAATAGTATATGGCCTGATCCTTTCTTCCTGTCTCATCATATTGTTCCACGACACAACCGAATGCCCTATCCAGTAGAAATAAATAGAGTATCAGTGGTCTCCCCGGTTCCGGCGGGACCAAGACTGGTGGTGTGGAAAAATATTCTTTAATTTTGCCGAAGGCTTCCTGACATTCTTAAGTCCAACTTGTTGCAACATCTTTCTTCAACATTTTGAAAATTGGTTCACAGATCACAGTTGATTGTGCTATGAAATGGCTGATGTAGTTGAGACTCCCTAAGAATCTCATCACATCTTTCTTGTTCTTTGGAGGTGGAAAATCTTTGATAGCCTTAACCTTCAACGGGTCTAACTCAATTCCTTGGTGGCTGACGATGAATCCTAACAATTTTCCAGCAGGGACCCCAAAAGTATATTTTCCGCGATTCAAATTCAAATTATACCTTCGAAACCGATCAAAGAAATTTCCTCAAATCTGCTATGTGATATGTAACCTTCTTGGATTTGATGGTGACGTTGTCCATGTACACTTGTGTATCATGTCGTAGAAAATGGTTGCCACAGCCCTCATATAAGGGGTTCCAGCATTCTTCCAACCAAACGACATCATTTTGTAGCAATATACTCCCCATGGCGTAATAAAGGCTGTCTTTTCAGCATCCTCTTCATCCATCCAGATCTGATGATATCCGGTGAAGCAATCCACAAAAGACTAGAGTTCATGCTTGGCACAATTGTCGATCAGTATGTGTATATTGGACAACGGGAAATCATCTTTGCGACTTGCTCTGTTTAAATCCCGATAGTGGGCACATACTCTGACTTTCCTATCCTTCCTTAGAACTGGAACGATGCTGGCCAACCAGGTTGGATATTCAACCACTCTAAGAACTTTATCTTTGATCGGTTTGGTTATTTTCAAACTCATATCTGACTTGAACTTTCTGAGCTTCTACTTTACTGGCGGACACATAGGGTTGGTCGGTAACTTATGATCCACTATAGATGTGCTCAAACCGGTCATATCATCATAAGACCATGATAAAATATCCTCATACTCTTTCAAGAAATGGATGTATTCTTCTTTCTCTAAGGGCGACAGGTGAATGCTCACACGAATTTCCTTGACTGTTTCGAAATCTCTCAAATTGACTATTTTAGTCACATCCAAAATGGACTTAGGCTTGTTCTCAAAATTTTCCACTTCTCTGACAATTTCCTCAGGTATTATATCCTCTTCTAGTTGCTATGAATCACTATCCATATGTTGCGTTGTCTCATTACATGTCACAGTCGTAGGTTCATCACGATAAGTAATAATAATGATGTAGAGAGAAAATGTAATGGATAATAATAAATACTAAAATAACAATCCATTGATAAATATTACAACGTCAAACATATGCAGCTCAATGATCCACTTAAAAACAAAATACTAAAAATGTCTTAAATGCCCATAAAAATTGTTTTCAAAATAAATGATGCTAATTGCCAGGCTACCCAGAAACTCGACAGGACCTTGATGGTGTAGCAGTCCAATTTGTGAGAACAACTCGTTTCTCCATTGTTTGAATGACGAGGCCTTGCTCCTCCTCCTCCTCCTAACTATTGCATTGTAGTCCATGTTGTCATCTTACAATAACAGATTCCTTATGCCAGCTAGAACTTCGTCTTCTTCAGATCCCCACATCATGCCTGCTTAATTAAATGACTGGTTCAAATGTGGTATCGGCCACTCCAGAGGGTAATAAGGACCACGCCATGGTGGCGACCAATTGTTATACTCGTTTCAGGTGTACTTGTACCCATGCCCGAAGGTTGTGCCGTAACGCTTTGGCTGTATTCGTTTAGTGATACCCTGGAGATTCTTACCGAGACCATTACCAGGTTCATACCAATATACATTCTATCTTGCTGATCCACTATTTATCTCTCTCAATTGCGTTGACACGTTCGATGTGATGGTATGTTTCTCCACCCAACTTTCTTCTATTCTCGACAATCGGAACAATTTGATTGGTGTAAATGGGATTACTTCTGTCCCCATAGATGATTAATTCTTCATGGTTCCTTTCGAACTTCACGGCCTGATGTAGAGTAGAGGCTACAGCCCCAGCAACATGTATCCAAGGTCATCCCAACAACAGATTATATGTGGTGGATATGTCTAGCACTTGAAATTCAAAATCAAACCAGGTCCGGCCCATCTGTAAACAGAGGTTGGTCTCCTTAATTATGGCCCTTTGAGATCCATCGAATGCTTTCATGTTCATACTCCCTGCTCGTATATCATGCAGACCCTTAACCAACCTCTTCAAAGTGGTTAATGGACAAATGTTGAGACTTGAACCCCCATCTATCAGGACCCTGACAATGAATTTGTCCTCAAACTACACTATGATATGCAGTGACCCGCTATGACAGTCATTCCAGCAGCAGTTTGTCTTCGTGAAAAGTAATTTTGTGGCTTTCCAATACTTTCCCTACCATATTTTCCATCTCCCCACTAGTAATTTTATAGGGTACATAGGCTTCGTTTAACACTTTCATCAAGGCATTCCTATACGCCTCGGAGTTCTACAGTAGTTATAAAATGGATATTTGAGCAGGGGTTTTGTTTAGATGATCAACCGCTGATTATTCTCTCGCCTGCACCTTCTCCAAAGATCGTCTGGGCCAATCTCAATGACAGGCAGCTTAGAAGTGACTTCTTTTCTTGTTCCTCCCAAATGTTCTGGCGTATAAACTCTACTAGTTCTGGTCATGCCTTTCACTGCACTTGTTTTCTCCATTTTTGCTTTTCCTTTCCTTCTCGCTTCCACAACATAGTCCCAGGGTATAGCATTAGACATAAAGGACAGTGTGGGTACTACCGTCACGGTGAAGGGTGTGGTCACTTCAACCTCAAATAGAGTTGGCGCGACTGAGGGCATTGTCACTTCAACCTCAAATGGAGTTGGTGCGGCTATCTCGACCTTAATCGGTGCCTGAATCTGTACCACGATAGGTGTGAGAGTAACTGGAGGTATTTTAGGCTTATCCCCTTCACGAATGAGTAAAATTGACCCTTCCATATCCTATTCTTCATCGGTTTCTATAATATTTACTCCCTCGCCCCTGTGATCCGGGAGAGAATTGTTACGAACATTAGGTGAATCATCTTTTGCCTGTATAACTTTAGTGTCAATAAATGTCTGAATATTATCCTTCAAAGTGCAACTTTCATCAATAGTATGACTCTTCATGCCTGAGTGGTAGGCACGTGCCTTATTTGGATTTATCCACAAGAAGGAATTTTCCATAGCAACAACAGGAATGGGAGTGACATAATTGGAAGCCTTTAGTTTCTCGTACAACTGGGGTGTATTGTCTGGGCGGTCTGTGGTCGAAATTTTGTCTAGGTTTTTGGTAGCTTTGGCGGGCTGGTGGTGAATGGTGGTATCCTGGCTGGGTGTTATAAGTATGGTAGGTGGTGGCAGGTTGTTGGTATCTGGGAGGTGAAGGTTGATATGTAGGTGGGGGTGTTTGGTACGGGAGAGGAGACTTTAGACCTTGGGCCACCATCACTGCGCCTACTTCTCTTTTTAGAGATACCACCCGACTGTAAGGCTTTTCTTGCAGCTTGGAGCGCTTCGAAATTTGTCAACATTTCTCTCTTAATCCTTTCCTCTATTCTTTCTCCCAATTTGATGATGTCGGTTTCAATAACCATCAGTCTCTCGTAGTACTGTTGATCCTAAGCTCGGACAAAGAACTTATTCATCTATTCTTCTTCCAGTGGTGCGTTACTTTTACAGCTTTAGACCTCCACCGAGTAGCACACTCGCGAATAGTTTCCGTTATCTTCTTCTTAAGAGTCTGAATATAGAAAATGTCTGGTGCATTTTATGTATTAAACCTGAACCGATCCATAAAATTTTATGCCATGCTCACCCAATTAACCCATTTCTTTGGGTTCTGACTGATGTACCAAGACTGGGTGTCTCCAGTGCGGCTCCTCATGAACAACTTCATGCGGATTCTTTCATCCTTGACAACCCCCACAAGCTTGTCAATATACGTTCTCAAATGTACCTTTGGATCACAAGTCCCATTGAACATTTCGAACATAGGAGGTTTATAACCCTCTAGCAGTTCTACATCCGGCTGAATAAACAAATCCTCATAATTCAAACCCTCGATGCCTTTACCACCTTCAACACTTTAAACTCTGGCGGTAAACTTCTTGAGTCCTTCCGCCATGTTATTGATGAGCATGTCCTTCTCGGTGGATTCAAGTGTGTACATGGTCTGTTGTGGGGTATGGGGTAAGGTTTCCACGTATATGGGGTTGCTTTGGTGAACTCCAGGAATCTGTGTATAGTAGTGGTCTTTGGTTGAGTTTTGGGGATCAGGGATAGGTTGTGGTGCGTTTTGAGTGTGATAAGTGGTGGTTTGTGGATACTGAGTCGGATGGTGATGATGTTTTGGGGGGTAGGTACTGGTGGAGGATTGGGATATTGAGGAGGTGTGACATACTGATGAGGTGCGGGAGGATTTTGCGGGTGTTAGCTTTGTGTGTTTTGGGGAGGTTCTGGGTTTTGGGCTTTTTGTTGGTTATTGTAAGGAACGTTCAAGGTGAGGGAAAGGTTTGCCAAGTTTCGGGCATGCTCAAGCTCCACTTGTAACTCCAGTATTTTATGTTCCAACCATAAGACCAAATCGTTCTGTATCGGAGTACTCCGACCACCCGATGTTTCAACATTCTCTGCATGAGTAGCATTGTCTTTCCTAATACCGCTCATATCTTCCATTTTGGCTTTCTTTTGTTCTTGGGATTGCTTGGTGGAGGAGGAGGTGAAGGACTTCTGGATCTGGTATGATATGCTGATCATGCCAGTATGTACGAACCAACCTTAGGGAATGGGAATAAATAAAAGAAAGGAAAAAAAAGAGGTAACTAAGTCAGTAGGGAGTATTAGAAGGACGTTTTCGATATTTAAATATGTATTGCGGAATTATAAATTTGTGTCCTAATTTGAGGGACCTAGTTGCCCGAGGTAGGCCTAAGCGACATATAGATTTGGAGAAAATTGATGGCAATAACTGCGTCATTTCTTTAATGTGAAAATGAACCAAATCTCTACGAAAATAACAATAATGAGAAAATGTTACTAATGGAATTTTCCTTATACAATCAAAGTCTAAAACGAATCTAGAAAGCGGTAAAACATTGTTCCTAATCTATTTGGTCCCAGAGGAACCTTGTCCATGCTTGGCCTTCTTGGTTCCATCTATCATGTTCCCCAGGTTGCGTATGTCCAATAGAAGATAAGCCCTTGCTAGATGACCTACTTCATTGCTCTCTACATTCTGACAATCCGAGATCCTTTTCCTCATCTTCCCCTCAAGCTCCATCAACCTGTGCTCCAAATATTCCAGCCTCTCTTTTGATTTAGTAGTGATTTCTTTCCATTCATTAATTACTTCCATATCCACCTTATGTTGTTCCAAATGCCTGGCTTCATACTCAAAAACCCTCTTGTGCAACATCCTATATTTGACTTGTGCTTCAGCGGCAGCATCTATAGTCCTATTTTTTAGATTAATCCCCGGCTTGACATCCCCCGCTTTATCATCCACCAACCATGAGGGATAGAAGTACCCAAGGCCAGCATGATACCTGTCTAGCTCGATGGTATCTCTCTCCACAATGAAATTTTGATTTCACATATGATGTGGCTCGAATTTGAATGGAATGGTGTTCCTCTCAAAGTCTGCTTTGTCTTGGACCATGTTGGAAACCCAAGGTATAATATGCTTTCTCCCAGCTTGCCTCTTTACCCTTATAGGAGCATAAGGATAGATTCCTCTTAACCCGATCAATACTATATGAGTGATTTCTCTTGATCTGATAATGAAGTCGCCACTAGGGAACCACTCAAACATCTAGTGTACCTTTTCATCAATCAAGTTGTTGAAGAAACGCACCCATCTCATAGCACTTCCATGTTGCGCAAACCTATCAGGGATAAATATCATTCTTTTCGGATGATGGTAGGCTATGTGGTCATTCAGCGGTTGTCGTAGAAGTTCTTGACGATATTCACTTCTTTTAAAATGTTCTAATAACCACACCTGCAGCAACAAATTGCAACCCTCGAAGTGCCCATACCCTTTTTACAGCGATCTAGAGCCCGGTACATTTCAGCCAGGAGCATAGGGATTATGGTGTAAGTCGTTCCCTCAATTCCCTCCATTAAAGTTCTAGCGACCATGGCTAGGCGAGTGTGGATCCTTTCTCCCTTCATCGAAAATATCAGCATCCCCAAGAAATAGACAATGAATACAAAAGCCCGGCGGTGTGTCCAACCCAAAGAAGTAAAAGCAAGTTCATCATGGTGATGTCGGTATGACTTGCTATGCCCGTAGCGTTTCATAAAGGAACTGAAAGGGTATGTATGATTTCTTCAGACAGAGTAACTCGTCATTTTTCTTGAAACCCATCATTTTCAGGAAACCTCGAAGAGTGTTGTTTTCTAGTACCAACAAACCAGGCCTATCCCATGGGAGCCAAGATAAGCCTCCTATTTTCTCCAAGAGAGGAGTCATTTCTATGTCACCAAAATGGAAGACAACTCTCTTCTCATCCCAAAACATGGTGGCGGCCTCAATTAATGCATTATTTGGCTGAATGTCCAATACAGAGGTTATATTCTCTAGGACCCTTTTCACATGGTTCTTGTCACTAGGTGAGAAGTTTTTCCACCAATCAAGCACCAAAGGTGAGATGTTTTGAACCATACCGTACCTGGGGACTTCGTGCCTCATTTCTACAAAACAAATAGAGTTATCCCTTTCCCCCTTCGGGTTTGAATATTCATACATTAATGATCAACATACCGACATATTTCTCCAAATAATGCACATTTCGTGATGGTGTCCATTGGGATTATGAAAATCCCAGGCTAACGTTCTAACCCATACTAGGTTTGACATTATGCATGCACAGTTGATATTGGAATGGGGTTTCTAGAAGAGTCTAGACTGGTACCCTCAAGTGGACAACTTGAGAAGGAAAGGCACGGAACCGTCGACTGCACCGCTGATCGACTAGTTTTACCGAAAATAAGTCTTTCCAAATTTAAAGGGTAATTTCGGAAGAGCGCGGACACTCATCAAGCACCACTATGGTATTAATTAGGCACTAGTGGAATATGATGTGGAGCATGCTTTATGCAAAGGTAAATAACACGTTGTCAAGTATTGGCATGATAAAACATGTGAAAGCAATAAATGCAGTATTAAGATGAAACATAAAAGAAATAAGAAAAAGAAAAAGAAGTTAGTTCGTGTAATATGTGAATTGTAATAAAGTAAGGGAGGGGGTAGGGATGGGAGAGACATGATGTAGAAGTTTTAAAAACAACTTGGTGCAAATAAATATGACTAGAAAAAGGGATACACATGTTATAGCCAATTTGCGCAAGGAAGGGCGGAGAAGAGAAGGGTTTGCATATTACTACTAATTAAAATAAAGGGAGAATAGGGGAGGGATGTGCATGCAGTAATAAAAGGAAAATAGGAGCGGGATGTGCATGTGGCAGAAAATAAAAGAAAACACAAGCGCATTTATCAGAGAGGACTTTTTCATATAAGCCAAATTCGCTATGGTAAGAGCGTAAAGAACCCCAGCAGATTCGCAGTGTTGTCACGCCCCTTTCTCTCGAAATCGGGTTTCGACATGTGACAACTCTTTTAAGGAAGTACTAAAAGAGGAGAGTCGCCACCTAACGGTTTCAAGGTGCTTTAGGTAACCTATTTTGCACATGACTCAGGTTTGACTAGTTTGCATCTCCAAAGATTAGGTAAGGGCTCGAAATTACCTCGAAGAGAAGGTGTTAGGAACTCTTAGAGGTCCACAACTGTGGGTCCCGACCAAACTTGAAATATACGAATTAGTCGGATAAACAAAGGTATAGAGAGCAAGAAGATTGAGAAATTTTATTATTATAAAAGACTTTGAATAAGTACAAACACTTGAATAAAAAAAAGAATAAGATGGGGGATCCTAAGTTTTTTAGCCTAAAGGATCACCCCGTGAAATATAAATAATACTTCGTAACACCCTCGAGGTCGGGTGTTACTTGTATTATTCAGCGGGCACAGACTATCATCTCCAGCTACATGATTATTGTCTTTAAGTTGTTACTTAAAGCACACTAGTTCAATTATAAGATGTACCTTATGCGTGCACTACCCATCCCATACCTATGGTCTAGGAGGCATTGGACCTATATTTTGGGTGGTTCTAGACATTTCTTAGGCTGCTCAGAAAATGTCAAAACTAGGCGACATACAAAACATGTTGGACTTCACATATTGGCAGTTAAAGGCTCAAGTTAGCCTCCACAATTACACAACAAATGCACGTGGAGCAGATTTTCATGTTAAGCAGTTTGAGATTAAAGAACTTCAATTCCTATAGGCATGATTTCTAGGTGATAGGCATCAAGGCATGCAAGCAATTTTAGGAGCCAGTGGGATTCATAGACAGGATTGCATAGGTTATTACACACTGATTATTGAGAAGGCAAATTCTCCAATTATTAATCCTATTATAGAGGGGGTGGAAAATCAGAATTACTAAAACTCTTTATAATGTCCTAAATGAGTGATGAGCAGTGTTTAAATGGGCGCCATTACCAGTTATTAAGGCGAGCAGTGTCATCCTATAGGCAGGATTTCTAACAATTAACATTTGGGAACCTGATTTTATTGTTAAATCCTATAGGTAGGTTTTCTATATGAACAATACGATACAAGAACAAGTGGCGTGGTTAGAGTCCTACGAGCATGTTCTCTAAGGGATATGATGCAGTAATGCAAATTAATAGAGAATTAAACTACATGTATTTCCTACAGGCATGGTTTTCTAATAACATATAGCAACAGAGATATTGAGGCATTTGAGCCCATGCTTGCTAATAATCAAGTAGTGCATGTGTGTGTGTTTTTCTAATGACATGCTTTCTACAGTGTGCATAGGGAATGAACATCATAAGTGCAAGTGCATAATTCAATCCTATAGGCATGTCATCTACCCATCGCATATTAATATTAAAATCTACCCTATCCCCTTTTACTAACACCCCAATTGTCTATACAATGATATTATTACAGAACAAAATTAATAAGAAAATAGTAATATTACATGACAATAAATAGGCCTATAGCGGGCCCAAATAGAACAACTAATACCCATCCCTGCTAGGCCTTCAATACTTCTGACATAGCATACCACACGATCACAGATCCATAGGGGAGCTCAGACCCCTTTCAATGAGCCACTGTTGCATCACTTGGAACAACCAACATAAAAACATAGTACGTGATGTCACGACCCCAAATCCTAGGCCGGCTGTGATGGCATCTATCATGGAACTAGGCTAGCCAACCCACTACATACTGTCATAATATTTCAAAGTTTCAAAAATTATACTGATCTTTCACAAAAAAATTCTTTCGCTTAAGCAGTTTAAAGCAAAAAAATAAAGTAAACAATTTATACTCTACCCCAAAACTTGGAGTCAACTATCATGAGCATCTAGGACAATAAATACAATGTATAATAAAGTGACTTTGCTACAACAAGAGTCTGAAGTATGAAAGACAAAAATATGAACTGAAGAAAGGAAAGGAGGTGAGCTGGGGACGCTGAGCAGCTACCTCGATCCACGAACAAACTCCAAGCACGTCAGAAAATCAACTAACGAGATTGTCCGGTACCTGGATCTGCACACAGAGGTGCAAGGAGTAACGTGAGTACGCCAACTCAGTAAGTAACCAAAGTAACTAAAAACTTGAGTGTAGTGATGAGCATTTATAATCATGATTTCATGAAACAATAATTAAACTTTTATTAGAAGGCTAAGCATAAAGAAGAGAGAGAAAAATAGTAAAATTCACAATGTAACAGCCATCCAGGCACAATATCTCTCATAACAAGGTATCTCAGTCACTCGTGGCTCCACTATCAGTATTTCATGCTCACACTAAACACTCGCACTCAGCAAGTATCAGATAACCACGCAACTGCTGCGGTGTGCAGTCCGATCCACCTAATATGCTGCGGCGCGCAGCCCGATCAACATAACATATGTTGTGGAACGCAGCTCGATCCAATATATATATATATATAATCGACTGTGTTCACTGGGGGTGTACAGACTCCGGAGGGGCTCCTACAGCCCAAGAACTATGTTGCTGCGGCGCGCAGCACGATCCAATATACATATGCTGCGGCGTGCTACCCGATCCATATAATATATGATGTGGTGTGCAGTCCGATCCATAACTATCCTTACAATCTCGACTCTCGGCCTCACTCAGTCATCCTCTCAAGCCACTCGGGCAACTCATCTCGACAACACGGGACTCATCCCAAAATGTCTCACGGTGTTCTAAAACAGTGTAAAAATAGTGAAATAGCAACAATAATAAACATGACTGAGTTCATAGAATTTTCTATCAAAATAGTGTGGGAATAGTTTAAAAATACCCCTGAGGGTCTAAATAGATCGATACAAGTCCCCAAACATGGCTTACGGTCCATAAATAAGTATAAGTATCTAAAATATAGGATGTCTCATGATTGCAATTAATTATGCGGCTTAATAGTCGCTATGGGACAGACCAAATCAATCCCTGTTGGTGCACGCCCACACGCTTGTCACCTAGCATGTGCGTCACCGCATTTACCAAAACAATACAAGATACCGGGGTTTTATACCCTCAGGTCTAGAGTTACAATCGTTACTTACCTCCAAAACAGTCAAAAAACTACTCCGCGATGCTCTTGCCCCTCGAATCGGCTCCCAACTGCTCCGAATCTAACCCAAACAAGATTAACATCATCAATATAAGCTAAAGGAACAGGGCCCAATCGAAAACTACCAATTTTTGGCATAATTCCTGAAATTGTCCAAACCCGAACCCCGGGCCCACGTCTCAGAATTCGATAAAAATTGCATCACAAGAATCCTTATCCTTTCCCGAGTCTAAACATATAAAACGCATCAAAATCCGACCAGAAACAACCCCTATGTTCCTTAATTATAAGTCTCAAGTTTTAAAGCCCTAAACCCCCAATTTATGCCATTAAATCCACTAAACCAAGCCTAATACATCACATAATAACATAGAATCGAGTTTTTAGTCCGAGAAACTTACCTCCACAGAAGACCCTCAAAATCCTTCTCCAAATTGCTCTCAAAATGACTCAAAAGTGATGAGAAATGCCAAAAATTTTTGGAGGCAAGTAGTTATACTTCCTGCCTAGTAAAACCGCACCTGCGACCCTTGCTTCGTACCTGCGGTCCCAAGTGCGCACCTGCAGAATTCCACTAAATACCCAAATCTCACACATGCGATGAAACAACCCCACCTGCGACTTTCTCCCGCCTCATCCCTTTTCACACCTGTGCAAGCCACCCCGCACCTGCGGAGTCGCACCTGCGGCTACCCTTTCGCAGGTGCGGCCACACCAGATGCCTGGCACCAGCAGCTTCTTCAGCTGCATTTTCCAACTTCAATCCCCCTGATGACCATATGAAATCATCCCGAGCCCCTCGGGACCCCAAAAAAAACACACACAAGTCCCATAACCTTATTCAAACTTAGCCGAGCCTTCGAAACCCCAAAAATGACGCAAACACACCTAAATCACATCAAATTCAAGCCTATGAACTTTGAAATTTATAAATTACGCCAATGATGTCGAAACCAACCAAAACACGTCCGAATAACCTGAAAATTTGCACGCACGTCCAAAATGATGCTACGAACCTGTTCCAACTTTCAAAATTCCATTTCGACCCCGATAGGTAACTTTCCACTACCGACCAGAAATCGCCAAAAACATAACTTCGCTGATTCAAGCCTAATTCTACACCGGACAACCATATTTCGAACACACTCCTAAGTCCTAAATCACCTAACAAAGCTATCCGAGCCATAAAATCGACATTTCGAGGTCGTTTACTAATAAGTCAACTCCCAGTTGACTTTTCCAACTACTAAGCCAATTTAAGAGACAAGTCCCGAACCAACCGACCCAACACAACATAAATAGGCTAAGCAACATATGATAAAGCAGAAACATGGGACATGGGGATAATCTCACGGAACGACTAGCCGGGTCATTACAATGATAGGGGAGTAGAGAATTAAGGATAGTTTTGGAGGTTAAAGGAATGACTAGGTCCAAGCTCCTAGTGTGTCAGAGTTCACAAGGGCCTCAATCGGACCTCGAGCAATGCTCGCACTAAAGAGGCCAACAAAGAACCTGGGTAGCCTTGGCTTTCAGCCGGCTAAGAATAAGAATTCAGAATACCCAAGAAACAAGTGAAGAGAATGTACAGAAATTCCAAGAATGATCATATAAAATAACCGGTCAAGTAGACCAGCAAAATTCAGCAAGGTTTAGCAACAAAGAATCACATAGACAAACATCATAGGAAAAGTAAAACTAGTGTGCAGACATACCTAGATTGCACTAGTTGACATTCAAGGGCCTAAATTAAGTTAAGTCTGACCTGATGTCATATCAATCAATGCTTGGATATAATGGGGAGATATATATATATATTAATAATCACAGAAACATAGTAAATGAACCAAGGCATACTGCAAAAGCATGTTAACATGGGAGCAAAGACCTAGTCAGTTGAAAAATAGAATGTATGCCCTTGGAAAATCAGGATAGCAAGATATATGTTTAAAATAGATTTTGAGGAAGTATTACAAAGCACTCCAATATATGCACCATTCAGTAAAAAACTTATCCAAATAAAAGGGTTTTCAAAAGTTAGAGCATTATCTAAATACAATAGGAAGAAACTGCATACAACCACAATAATTGAAGTCCAAGATTATATGTAAAGATGCTACATGGTACACAATCAGTCTTAGAAGATGAGAGATTACAGAGTGCAAGTTATAGTGAAGCATGACATGAACAGTAGACTATTCTCATGCATCAATTAACACAAAATGACATCAAAGTCGAACACCATCATAGTAGAACCAAAGTTCAGATACATATGCAGAAAGAAGGAAAGAAATTAAACATTATGAGGGTTTAAACACTAACCAGTAGCAGAATTAAAAGAGTGCAGAGTGTTATAGCAAAAACGCCAAATCCCCAATGCTTCAGAGTTCACAATTGCCTTGGGAATGGGCTCCAGGCAGTTCTTGCACCAAAGGAGGTTATTCAGTAATTTTGGAGAGTTTAAGGGTAACAATGAGTGAGTGAGAGAGTAGTGAAAACAGTAGCCAAAATTAGGATTCAGTTCATGAGAGGGGTTTAAATAGTGTAGAAATCAAACAAGTAAATAAGGAAAACAAATTATTCCAATACAAATAAGGAAAGATATACTAGAAGCAATTAGAATCGATTTTTAGGGCATAAAACAAAGGGGTTCAGAAAATCAACAGGGAATAACAATTATCACGCAAATAATACTAAAACATAAAAGAATACAAAAGATTAAATAGAGAATAAGGAAAATATCATACAAAAAATCATTTGGAGTCAGATTTAGGGCAAAATAAAGTAAAAAATATTGAACATGGTAGATTAAACAAAAAATAAGGAAAAAGAATAGTCAAACACGGAAAATAAAAAGTATCAATCAAGAATTATTAAGGAACAAGGGAAAAATTCAAACCCTAGTTAAAAGGAAGCATAGATAGTCGAAGATCTCACTGAATCGAACGATATAGAGTGCATATAGACGAAATATCGTCTAAATCTCAAAGATGCCATGGGGAAAGTACCATATAACATTATAATCTTTAAAAAAAATAACGAGGTAACACACAAAAGGCAAGTAAATCACAGGGGGAGTCCATGATTTACTGGATTTGGAGAAGATGGGGGAGGCGGCTAGAGTTTCTGAAGGAGGGAAAGGGAGATGACATAATACATATGCGGCGGACAAGGGGGAATGAGGGTTAGGGTTAGGTGTTAGTTTAATTAAATTGAGGGTTTAATTGTGGTCCGTTGATCTTGAAAGATCAACGACCAGGATTAAGAAAGGTTGGGGTGGGTCGTTCAAAACGGGTATCGACCGGGTTGGGGTCAGTAGGTTATTAGGTTTTGGTTTTTGAGGAATGGGCTAAGGTTTGGGGTAATTGGGATGAGGTCTGGGTAGTTTTAGGTCCGAAAATAGGTAAGAATTTAGGCTATTATTTAAATACCCCAAAATTTATCAAAATAATTTATAAAAAATGCTTAATAAATAAATGAAAATATTATTTATGCACTAAAATACTCAACATAATAACTTTGTATTAGAATAAATATGCTATTTTGACATAAATAATATAGAAATAAGAGCATTTATGTACGAATATAGGCCATTATTGTAAAATTAAATAAATAGCTTAAAAATGCTAATGCAATTATAAAAGTAGAATAAAATGTTTGAATCATGTATTATGGATGCAAATAATAATTTTGGGTAATTAAGTCATCAAAAAATAATTTAAAGGATAATTACTAGATATTTATATATATTTAAAATATAAGGAAATTAATTTAAAGCTCTAAAAATTATGGAAAATTGTAGAAAATGCTTGTATAAATTTTTAAACTAAATAATGATGCAAATATGCTATTTTGAAAGTATATATGTATTTTTTGAAAATATGAGGGAAAAATTGGGTATCAACACTTATCACATTTTCGAACGAATTTTTTGGTGTCCTTCTCCATATTGGTCCGATAGTATCCCGCTCTGATGATTTTGTGAACTAGTTATTCAGCACAAGAGTGATTCCCCCAAGTACCCTCGTGAACTTCTCGCAGGACATAATTGGTGTCCCCTAGTCCTAAGCATACTGCCAATGGTCCATCGAACGTCCTCTTGTATAATGTTCCATCATCAACCAATGTAAATCGAGCAGCTTTTGTTCCTAGAGTCCTTGATTCCTTAGAGTCTGATGGGAGCTTTCCGCTTTTCAAGTAATCAATATATTTATTCCTCCAATCCTAGGTTAGGCTCGTGGAGTTTATCGCAGCATGTCCTTCTTCGATCACTGACTTCGAGAGTTGTACGACAGTCCCCAAGCTGATTTCACCATCTTTGACTGATGATCCCAGGTTCGCAAGGGCATCGACCTTGCTGTTTTGCTCTCGAGATACATGCTGCAAAGTCCATTCTTTGAATTGATGTAATGTTACCTGCAATTTATGCAAATACCTTTGCATTCGATCCTCTCGAACCTCGAAGGTTCTGTTGACTTGGTTCACCACCAGTAAGGAGTCGCATTTGGCCTCGATTACTTCCACTCCCATGTTTTTAATCAGTTCAAGACCCGCAATCATGGCCTCGTACTTGGCCTTATTTTTAGCCAATTTAGATGTTTTGATAGATTGCCTAATTGTATTACCTGTGGGCGGCTTCAAAATGATGCCTAGATCGAACCTTTTCACATTAGATGCGTCATTTGTAAAAAGGGTCCACACCCCTGATGATGTGCCCGACTTTATCAAAAGTTATTTTTCGACTTCGGGTACGAGGGTTGGTGGGAAGTCGGCTATGAAATCTGCTAAAATTTGAGACTTGATGGCTGTTCAGGGTAGATACTCGATATCATACCTAGTGAGTTCGACGACCCATTTGGCCAATCGGCCCGATAGATTGGGCTTATGTAAAACATTACAAAGAGGATAAGTGGTTATCACACATATTGGGTGAAACTGAAAATATGGTTTTAGTTTCCTAGAGGAGCTTATTAGAGCAAGTGCCAATTTTTATAAGTGTGGGTACCGGGTTTCGGCCTCACCTAAAGTTCGACTTACATAATAAATGGGAAATTGTGAACCTTGCTCTTCTCGAACTAAGACACCACTTACAACAACTTCTGAGACTACTAACTATAGGTAGAGTTGTTCGTATGTTATTGGAGTATGAAGCAATGGTGGACTCGAGAGGTATCACTTCAATTCTTCCAATGTCTGTTGACATTCTGGGGTCTAAGCAAAATTGCTCTTCTTTTTTAGCAGCGAGAAGAACCTATGGCTTCGATCTGAAGACCTCTAAATGAATTGTCCTAAGGCGGCTATCCGTCCTGTCAACCTTTGCACGGGTGATGACCCCTTATATGACGACCCAAAGGGGTCATCACCTATGTTATTACCCATCCCGTACTTCCGAGGCCTTGAAAACCTCATTTGTAATTGCCTCGATTTGCATGCGCAGTCCGGGCGTGTAGCCGGACAGCTTAAATATGAAATTCTGTGGAATATGATAAGATTTGATATTAAAGTGAATAAATTTGACTTCGGTCAACATTTTGGATAAACGGACCCGGACCCGTGACTTGATTGTCGCGGAAGGTCCGTAGGAAAATATGGGACTTGGGCGTATGCCCGAAATCGAATTCCGAGGTCCCAAGCTAGAGAAATGAATTTTTGAGTAAAATTGTTTTCTGGAAATATTTAAGGAAATTGAAAATGAAATCTGATTAGAAAGTAATGGTATCGGGCACGTATTATGGTTCCGGCGCCCGGCACAGGTCCTATATATGGTTTAAGCACTTTCTGTAAAGTTTGGTTGAAATTGGATTTTGTTTGTGTTTCGGACTTAAAAATGGAAAATTTGATGTTTTATAAAATTTGATAGAATTCATGGATTTTGAGGTTAATTCGATGTATATGATGTTATATTGGCGATTTGATCGCACGGTTAAGTTCGTAGGTTGTTGTTGAGTCAGTGCACGTGATTTGTTAGAAGCCCTGAGGGCTCAAGAGTGTTTCGGAGGTGTCTCGGAGTGATTTTGAACTTAGGAAAATTGTTGGTTTTGCTTCAGCTGTTGCAGGTCCATTTGTTCTTCGCGATCGCGAAGCCTCTTCCGCGTTCGCGAAGCCTTGAGCTCTTCCTTCATCGCGTTCGCATCTGTACCCTCGCGATCGCGTAGGGTTATTGGACCCTGATGGCTCAGCCCTCTTTTCCTCTTCGCGTTCGTGTACAGTTGACCGCGATCGCGTAGCCTTACCTGTCTCCTTCACAGCGTTCGCGTGATGAACCACGCATTCGCGTAAGTCAAATTCTGGACCCCAGTTTTCTTTACTCTTCGCGATCGTGTCCTCCCTTCCACGATCGTGATGGTCTGACCAGTCTACCCTTCACGAATGCGACTCCCCTTCCGCGATCGCGAAGGGAAATTTTGCCCAGTGGTATATAAATATTTCCAGAACCAGTAGCTACGGGATTCACTTAGAAAATAATGAACTTCTTCTTCTCCAAGGCCCTTAGGCGTCCATTGAAGCCTTACTTCACCAAAACTTCTTGGTTAGTAAATTTTAACTCGTTTCCTTCATTTTTCATCCATATTTAATGAATTCCTAAGCCTAAAACATGCGAATATGAGTAGAAAATCTGGAAATTTCATAGAGTTAAGCCTTTTTTAATTTTCTTGATTTAGACCTCGTTTTGGGGTCAAATTTAAAAAAAATTTATATATTCATGCTCATGGGTGAATGGGTGACATTGTTTTGGTCCGAGCCTCGTGTCTGGGCCAAGCAGGCTCGGGGTCGAATTTTGATAAATTTGAAAGAATGCTAGGAAATGGATAATTAGGCCATGTAATTGAATATTTGAATCCTTATTGATATACTTGAGTTGATTATGCCTACATAATACCAATCCGGAGTCGAATTCTAAAGGAAAGACGGTGTTAGAGCGTTGATTGCTATACTTTGGACCCGAGGTAAGTGTTCGGTCTAACCTTAGCTTGAGGGAATAGGAGTCGAGTATAATTTTCTACTTGCTAATTGTCAAATACGATGTATAGGCATGGTGACGAGTATCTATACATCGGTGTCTAGCATGACCGTGAGTCCTTTTATTGTGAATATTCTGATTAATTAATGATTTCTATATATTGTGAAGAATATGTGAAGTAAATTGTATTCTGTAAACTCTGTTGGAGCATTGGCTCAAATCGTGAATTGGACAATGAGGAACTATGAGATATTATTTCTTTGAAGCATTGGCTCAAATTGTGAAATCGAATAATGAAGATATATGAGATAATTACATCCTTTGGGGCATTGACTCAAGTAATAGAATAAATCATGGAAATGAAAGTGAAAGAAAGAGAAAGAGTTATTGAAATATACCCTTGCTGGGTCATCATTGTATAGTCCCCTTGCCGGGATTTGATTGCTTAATTGATGTTCCCTTGCCGAGATTTAATTATTTAATTGATGTTCCCTTGTGGGGATTTAATTGTTTAACTGATGTTCCCTTGCCGGGATTTCTATTTTCATTCTGTCTATTTCCTTGCCCTTGTTTGTGATTGCTGATTGGGTGAGGAAGAGTTTAAAGCACGAAGGGTGATGCTGTGCCAAATTTTATATTGTTTACGCACGAGGGGACATCCCGTGGCATGTTTATATTATTTATGCATGAGGGACATTCTGTGCCATGTTTATATTATTTATGCACGAGGGGACATTCCGTGCCATGTTTATATTATTTATGCACAAGGGGACATTCCGTGCAATGTTTATATTATTTATGCACGAGGGGACATTCCGTGCCATGTTTATATTATTTATGCATGAGGGGAAATTCCGTGCCATGTTTATATTATTTATGCATGACGGGACATTCCGTGCCATGTTTATATTAATTATGCACAAGGGGACATTTCGTACCGCATCTTTCACTGTTTAATCTGTGTTGTCATTTCCCGTTATTATTTTTTGTGTTTTATATTGTTATTATGCACGAGAGGATTGAACGAGGGGACTGCGCACCCAGGTCCGAAATGATAGATACCGGCACACCATGAAGGCGAACAATCTCCCGGATATAGATCTCAGCTAACCTCTCGGATGAATAGAAGACTGCCACAGGAATGAAATGCGCTGACTTGGTCGGCCTATTAACAATGACCCAAGATGCATCGAACTTCTTCCGGGTCAACGGAAGTCCAGTAACGAAGTCCATAGTGATCCTCTCCCACTTCTACTTAGGAAGCTCAATCCTCTTAAATAAACCACCAGGCCTCTGATGATCATATTTAACCTGCTGACAATTCAAACACCTCGCCACATATGCCACAATATCCTTCTTCATTCTACGCCACCACTAGTGCTGCCGCAAATCCTGATACATCTTTGCGGCGCCCGGGTGAATAGAGTACCAGGAACTATGGGCCTCCTCTAAAATCAACTCTCGAATTCCATCAACATTTGGCACATAAACTCGCCCCTGCAATCTGACCTCACAAATCGATTGGCCAAAGCCTGAACATCCAAAGCAAGCGGCCTTTGAGTGACTGGAATAAAAGCAAGACTGCCCATACTAGCTGACTTCCTACTCAAAGCATCGACCACCACGTTGGCCTTCACCGGGTGATATAAGATGGTAATATCATAATCCTTCAACAGCTCCAACCATTTTCTCTACCCCAAATTCAACTCCTTTTGCTTGAACAAGTACTGAAGACTCTTATGATCCGTGAACACCTCACATGCCACGCCATATAAGTAGTGCCTCCAAATCTTCAATGCGTGGACGATGGCTGCCAACTCCAAATCATGCACTGGATAGTTCTTCTCATGAATTTTCAACTTCCTCGAAGCATAAGCAATGACTTTGCCATCGTGCATCAATACTGCACCAAGCCCAATACGGGAAGCATCGCAATAGACTGAATAAGGCCATGAACCTGTGGGCAAAACCAATACCGGTGCCGTAGTCAGAGCTGTCTTGAGCCTCTGAAAGCTCACCTCACACTCGTCCGACCATCTGAACTGGGAACCCTTCTGGGCCAACCTAGTCATTGGGGCTGCAATAAATGATAATCCCTCGATGAAACGACGGTAATAGCCTGCTAACCCCAAGAAACTCCGAATCTCTGGAGCTGATGCTGGTATAGGCCAATTCTTCACTGCCTAAATCTTTTTCGAGTCAACCTGAATACCCTCTGCTGACACGACATGACCCAGGAATGCAACTGAACTCAACCAGAACTCGCACTTTGAAAAAATTGCATAAAGCTGACTGTTCTTAAGAATCTGAAGAACCACTCTGAGATGCTGCTCGTGCTCCTCCTGACTGCGAGAGTATACCAATATATCATTAATGAATACTATCATGAACAAGTCCAAATAAGGCATGAACACTCGGTTCATTAAATCCATAAAAGTTGCTGGGGCATTTATCAACCCAAACGACATGACTAAGAACTCGTAATTCCTGTACCGAGTGCAGAAAGTTATCTTAGGGACATCGGATGCCCTAATCCTCAACTGATGGTAGCCAGATCTCAAGTCTATCTTTGAAAATACCTTGGCAACCTGAAGCTGATGAAACAAATCATCAATCCTCGGCAGTGGATACATATTCTTGATTGTAACCTCGTTCAATTGCCAGTAATCAATGTACATCCTCATCGAACAATCCTTTTTCTTCACAAACAATACTGGAGCGCCCCAAGGAGAAACGTTGGGCCTAATGAAACCCTTCCCAAGCAAATCCTGCAATTGTTCCTTCAACTCTTTCAACTCTGGCGGGGCCATGCGATATGGCGGAATAGAAATGGGCTGGGTGCCCGGAGCCGGATCAATGTCCCTGTCGGGTGGCATCCCCGGCAGGTCTGAAGGGAAAACTTCAGGAAACTCATGAACCACGGGCACCGAATCAATAAAGGGAACCTGAACACTGGAATCGCGCACATAAGCCAAACACCCTTCTCGACCATGCGCCGAGCCTTCACGTACGAAATAACAAAGCAGGTAGAATGACCATGAGTTCCTTTCCACTCCAAATGGGGCAAATTTGGCAAAGCTAATGTCACCGTCTTGGCATGACAATCCAAGATGGCATGATATGGGGACAACAGTCCATCCTCAATATAACATCAAAGTCGACCATACCCAAAAGCAACAAATCAACGCGGGTCTCAAGACCCCCAATCGACCATGCTAGAATCACCCACTGGTGTAGATACATAAACAGGAATACTCAGTGGATCACTAGGCATGACCAGGTATGGCGCAAAATAAGAGGACACATACGAATATGTAGACCCTGGATCAAATAGCACTGAAGCATCTCGATCACAAACCCGAATAGTACTTGTAATGACTGCATCTGAAGACTAAGCCTCTGGACTGGCTGGAAGAGCATAACATCGGGGCTGGGCCCCACCACCCTGAACCATATCTCTAGGACGGCAGGCTGCTGGGTGGCCTCCACCTCTGGCGGCCTGAGCTCCACCTCTATGACCTCTACCTCCACCTCTAGCACCTCTACCCCCACCTCTAGCTGGCAGGGCAGGCTGTGGAACACCTAGTGCCTGTACCATGGCATGAGAACCCTGATGCTGAGACCCACTAGAACCTTGGGGGAAAAACTTGGAAATGTGCCCCAAACTCCCGCAAGTATAACAAGGCCTCTGTTGATGTGACTGCTGACTCTGGAACTGGCCCTATCGACCCTGAAAACCACCGTGGAAGTTCTGATGCAGCGGTGCACCGATGGGAGCTGGTGGCGCACTGTAAGGCTACTGATCAGAATAGTGCGGCTGATAACCACGACCACCCGAAGTACCATGGGAAACCTGAAGAGCTGAATGAAAAGGTCTGGGAGGATGACCTCTTCTTGAAGAATCCGTGACCCCAGATGAGCCTCCACTGAAATGACCGAAATGACGGGGCCTCTTGTCAGCCCCCTGACCACCACCCTGTGACAGAATCATCTCAATCCTCCTGGCCATATTGGCCGCACCTGGAACGATAAGTTTTTACCTGACTCTCTAGCCATCTGAAGTCTGATAGGCCGGGCCAATCCCTCAATAAACCACTGAACCCTCTCCTGATAAGTGGGAAGTATCATAAGTGCATGTCGGGCTAGAGTGATAAACCTGGTCTCGTACTGAGTGAAGGATATGGATCCCTGCTGGAGACACTCAAACTACCTCCGAAGGTCCTCTCTCTGAGTGATGGGAAGGAACTTCCCCAAAAATACCCCCAGAACTGAGTCCAAGTCAAAGGTGTAGGTCCAGCTGGTCTAGCTAAGCAATAGTCTTTCCACCAACTCTTGGCTGCGCCCGATAACCGAAAAGTAGTGAAGTCAACCCCGTTGGATGCAACTATGCCCATATTCCGGAGAACCTCATGGCAGCTATCCAGATAATCCTGGGGGTCCTCTGATTGTGAACCAGTGAAAGTAGCAATGAATAACTTAGTGAACCTGTCCATACTCCACAGAGCATCTGTTGACATAGGTGCTCCCTCTGCTACCGGGCTGCAATACCCGGCTGAGCTACTCCGGCTGGCTGAGGTGGCGGAGTCTGAAACGGTGGAGCTAGCAACTCTGGCGTGCGGGCGGCAGGAGTCTGGGCACCTCCCGCAGCCTGATAGACGGCTGGTGCAGTAGGAAGAAGACCCGCCTATGCTACGCTCTCCATGAGTCCGACTAGACGGACAAGGGCGTCCTGAAGCTCTAGGATAGCTATGAACCCCTCTGGGACCTGAGCTAGTCCAACTGGGACTGTCGGAACTGAGACCTCCTCATTAGACTCGACCTGAGGGTCCTCCACTGGGGCTACTGCTATAGGCTGATCCCGTCCCGACCTCGGCCTCTAGCACTCCCTCGTCCTCGACCTCGACCCCGAGTAGGAGCTGTAGCAGGAGTGTCAGGCTGCTGGGAGGAACCAAGGGAAGCATGCGTCCTCGCCATCTGTGAGAGAATAAAATGTAAACTCAATCAGTACTCGCAATCATAGTGCACGATAGAGAAGAAAAGAAGTATGGAGTAATCCTAACTTTTGCAGCCTCTAGGGATAAATACAGACGTCTCCGTACCGATCCCTCAGACTCTACCAAGTTGTCCATGAGTTGTGAGACCTACGTATCCTAGTGCTCTGATACCAACTTGTCGCGGCCCGACGGTGGGTTTTCGGGGCATGACAGCACAACCATAACATTGTCCACCACTGTGACTCTTCGATGGCCTTGATTTTATCGGGGTTGATCTCGATCCCTTGATTTGACACCATAAAGCCGAGGAACTTTCCCGAACCGACCCTGAAAGCACATTTCTCGTGGTTAAGATTCATGTTGTCTTTATATCGAAGGTCTCCTGCAAGAGTGTCAAATGGTCATCTGTGCGCAGGGACATAACCATCATATCGTCAATATATACCTCCATTGATTTACCTATTTGTTCTTCGAACATTTTGTTTACCAAGCGTTGATAGGTAGCACCAGCATTTTTAGCCCAAATGGCATTATGTTATAACAATATGTCCATACTTAGTGATAAATGAAGTTTTTTCCTGATCCTCCGGGTTCATTTGAATTTGACTGTACCCGGAGTAGGCGTCTAGAAAATTAAGGGTCTTGTGGCCGGCTGTGGCATCAATCATACGATCGATGTTCGGCCAAGGGAAAGAGTCTTTGGGGCATGCTTTATTTAAATCTTTATAATCTATGCACATCCTAAGCTTGTTCCCCTTTTTGGGGACTACAAATACATTTGCTAATCATTAGGGATATTTTACTTCCCGAATGGATCCTATTTTGAGAAGTTTAGTTACCTCGTCCTTTCTGAATACATGTTTTACCTCGGATTGGGGCCTTCTCTTTTGTTTCACTGGCCTGAACTTCGGGTCCAAACTCAATTATGTGTTGTTATTTCTGGTGGGATGCCTTTCATATATAAGTGGGACCAAGAAAAACAACCAATGTTATCAATAAGGAATTTAATGAGTTTCTTCCTGAGTTTGGGGATTAACCCCATACCAATGTCTACATTTCGTTCCGGCAGATACTCGATCAATATAACATGTTGTAGCTCTTCGACTGTTGATTTGGCGGCGTCAAAATTTTTGGGAATAATGAAGTATCGAGGGATCCGATAATCGTCCTCTTCTTCTTCCATTCTCTGCTTTTCCGATTTAGTCGAGCCTGGTGGTTGTGGCTTCTATTTGACCTCTTGGTTTCCTTTGACCTCTGATCCCTTTGTCGCCCAAAGTGTAGATATTGGTATTACCTCATCGACCGTGAACATTTCCTTTGCCTATATATTGTTTTCACCTCGTCTGGTGTTGGGAATTTCATAACTTGGTGGAGAGTTGATGGGACCACCTTCATATTGTGAATATAGGGCCTCCCGAGTAAGGCATTGTACCTAATGTCGCCCTCGATTACGTGGAACTTGGTTTCTTGAATATTTCCAGCCATGTTCACCGGTAAAATGATCTCCTCTTTAGTTGTTTCGCTGGCCATGTCGAAACTATTCAGGACCCGAGCTACGGGTACGATTCGATCTTGTAGGTCGAGCTGCTCCACCACCCTCGATCGGATGATGTATGTCGAGCTACCTGGATTCACCAAAACATTCTTAACTTGAATTCTATTCATAAAGATAGAAATTACCAGAGCTTCGTTGTGGGATTGAGGAACTCCTTCTTCTTCCTCATCGTCGAATGATACAGTTCCTTCTGGCATGTAATCTCGGGTCCGTTTTTCCCTAGCAATTGATACTTTAGTGCGTTTGAACATAGGCCCTTGTGGAATATCGACCCCACCGACGATCATATGGATCACATGCTGTGGCTCTTCCTGTTTGTTTTTCCTGTTGGCATCCCTTTCTCTTAAATGGATTTTGGCTCGATCACTTTTTTTTTTGATAAATTGTCATTTTATTCATCAGAAAAGTTAAACATTACAAATTAGGATTCTGCTGACAAGATCCTTGTCTCTTCTTGACACTACTCTCATCTCCACACCTACAAGGTGTATCAACTAACATCTATACATACCTCAGCGTATACACTTCAACTAATCTATAAATCAGAAAATAGAAACAAAAGTGAAATAATAGCTAAGGATAACTATTCAAAGCCCCCAAGTGCTTCTGGCAGTTGCTGTGGAAGTTGCCTTTTATATGTATATAACCTGCAATCTCTCGACATATATTCTCAGATGAAGTTCTCCCATTTTTGAAATCAGATCATATTACCATCTCTCCATAAGAGATATATCAGCATGTAAGACAGCAACAATGATGTTACCAATTCCCTGCTTCCTCATAGCATAGGTTGACACCCAGTGTAGTTCCTCTTTCCAAGTTTTAATCTTCCTTTAAAGCCCTAACCAATTCAATAGTCTCTGCCATATAGTCTTCGTGTATGAGCATTCGTAGTCATCGTGTATGAGAAATAGTCTCTGATCACAAAAAACACACATTTGAGGTACTTGTCTGCCCATCTTCTGTAATCTATAAACTGTCGGTAATCTCCCTTGTATCGCCATCCATGAGTTGAACTTATGTCGAGGATGTATATGAGGATGCAGAATCAAACATTTCCAAAATACCTTCTGGCCTTGTGGAGTTTGTAGTTTATATAACTTCTTCATGCTGAAAGTACCTTCGGTGTTCTGTAGTGCTATCATTCTTGCATGTAAGTCACCTTGAAAGGTAGGTAATTCCAGTATTAACTTCCTAAGCTCAATAGCTTTCCTCACAACCCAAGATGCATTCTTAGGTATGGGCATAGTATCAATATTCATGTTCTTTATGTAGGAATGAATCCATCTAATCCATAGGTAATCTTTCTTCTTGGTGATTGCCCATAGATGTTTTGCTACTGCAGCTCTATTCCAATTGCATAGATTTATAAGATTTAGGCCTCCCATTGTTTGTGGTAAACACATTTTGTCCCAAGCTACCAAAGCTCTCTTAGAGATTTCTGCATGGCCTGTCCATAAGTAGGTTCTACATATGGCTTCTATCGTTTTACTTATCTTCTTTGGCAAAAGAATACCTGTGCCCAGTAAGATTGCACCCCAAATATTACTGATTTAATAAGTTGTAGTCTTCCAGAATATGACAGTAGCTTTGAAGTCCAGTAATTGATCCTTGCAGTTATCCTCTCAACCAGTGGCCAATATTGTTGATTTGTTAGCTTCTTTGAAGCTAATGGAACCCTTAGATACTTGAAAGGCAGTGTGCCTCCATTGTATCCCAGTTCCTGCAAAATGACCTCTTTCATCCTTTCAGTAATACCAGTAAGGTAAATTGAGCTTTTGTCTGGATTAGCTTGAAGTCCTGAAGCTTTTGAAAACCACATGAATGCATCTTGGAGTAGTCTGATAGATTGCAAATCAGCTTTGCAAAACATTAATAGATCATCAGCAAAACACACATGTACCACTCCTAATCTTTTGCGTCTTGGATGAAAATGAAGCTCCTTATTCAATGCAAGTTGATTGAATTCCGTTTGCAAATATTCCATGGAAATCACAAATAGATAAGGTGACATAGGGCTCCCCTGCCTTATTCCCCTTTTACCTCTAAATGGTTTAGTGAGCCCTCTATTTAGAGTAAAGGAATAGGTCATAGTTGTTATGCATTCTTCAATGAATTTGTTTGGAAATCCTAGGTCCATCAACATCCTCCTCAGAAAATACCAATCCAAGGTGTCATATGCCTTTCTAAGATCAACTTTGAGCACACACCTTGCAGATATCTCTTTCCTGGTGTAGCCTTTAAACTATTCATGGGTGAAAAGAATATTATTAGTAATGTTCCTTCCCTAAATGAAAGCTGATTGTGAATGTGACGACCCAAAGGGTCATCACCTATGTTATTACCCATCCCGTACTTTCGAGGCCTTGAAAACCACATTTGTATTGGCCTCGATTTGCGTGCGCAGTCCGGGCGCGTAGCCTGACAGCTTAAATATGAGATTCTATGAAAACTGCTAAGATTTGACATTAAAATGAATAGATTTGACTTCAGTCAACATTTTGGGTAAAAGGACCCGGACCCGTGATTTGGCTGTCCCGGAGGGTCCGTAGGAAAATATGGGACTTGGGCGTATGCCCGCAATCGAATTCCGAGGTCCCAAGCCCGAGAAATGAATTTTTGAGTAAAATTCCTTTTTTTTTTTTGAAAATATTTAAGGGAATTAAAAATGAAATCTGATTAGAAAGAAATGGTATCGGGCCCGAATTTTGGTTCTGGTGCCCGGTACAAGTCTTATATATGGGTTAAGCACTTTCTGTGAAGTTTGGTTGAAATTGGACTTCGTTTCACGGGTTTCAGACTTAGAATTGAAAATTTGATGTTTTATGAAATTTGATAGAATTCATGGATTTCGAGGTTTGATTCATTGTTTTTGATGTTATATTGGCGATTTGATCGCACGGTTAAGTTTGTAGGATGTTGTTGAGTCAGTGCATGTGATTTAGGAGCCCCGAGGGCTCGGGAGTGTTTCAGAGGTGCCTCAGAGTGATTTTGAACTTTGAAAAGTTGCTGGTTTTGCTTCAGCTGTTGCAGTTCCCATTTGTTCTTTGCGATCGCGAAGCCTGTTCCGCGTTCGTGAAGATTTAAGCTCTTCCTTCATCACGTTCGCATCCATACCCTCGCGATCGCGTAGGGTTATTTGACCCTGAGGCCTCAGCCCTCTTTTCCTCTTCGTGTTGGCATACACTTGACCGCGTTCGCGTAGCTTTGCAGGTCTCCTTTATCGCGTTCGCATGATGTCCCACGCGTTCGCGTAAGTCAACTTCTGGACCCCAGTTTTTTTACTCTTCATGATCTCGTCCTTCCTTCCACGATAGCGATGGTCTGTCCAGTCTACCCTTCGCGAACGCAACTTCCCTTCCGCGATTGCGAAGGGAAATTTTTCCCAGTTGTATATAAATATTTCAAGAACCAGTAGCTACGGGATTCACTTAGAAAATACAAAACTTCTTCTTCTCCAAGGCCCTTAGGCGTCCATTGAAGCCTTCCTTCACCAAAACTTCTTGGGTTAGTAAATTTTAACTCGTTTCCTTCATTTTTCATCCATATTAAATGAATTCCTAAGCCTAAAACATGCAAATTAGAGTAGAAAATCTGGAAATTTTATAGAATTAAGCCCTTTTGAATTTTCTTGATTTAGACTGGGGTCGAATTTGAAAAAAAATTATATATTTGGGCTCGTGGGTGAATGGGTGACATGGTTTTGGTCCGAGCCTTGTGTCTGGGCCAAGGGAGCCGGGGGTCAAATTTTGGTATTTTTGGAAGTATGCTAAAAAATGGATAATTAGGCCATATAATTGAATCTTTGAATCCTTATTGATATACTTGAGTTGATTATGCCTAGATAATACCATTCCAGAGTCGAATTCTAAAGGAAAGGCGGTGTTAGAGGGTTGATTGCTATACTTTGGACTCGAGTTAAGTGTTTGGTCTAACCTTAGCTTGAGGGAATAGGAGTCGAGTATAATTTGCTACTATCTAATTGTCAAATATGATGTATATCCATGGTGACGAGTATCTATACATTGGTGTCTAGCATGTCCGTGAGTCCTCGTATTGGGAATATTTTGATTTTGTGGTAATTTCCATGCTTAATTGATGATTTCTATATGTTGTGAAGAATAGGTGAAGGGAATCGTATTCTGTAAACTCTGTTGGAGCATTGGCTCAAAATTGTAACGAATAATGAAGAAATAAGAGATATTACGTCATTGGAGCATTGGCTCAAATTGTGAAATCAATAATGAAGAAAAATAAGATATTACTTCCTTTGGAGCATTGGCTCAAGTGATAGAATAAATCACGGGAATGAAAGTGAAAGAAAGGGAAAGAGTTATTGAAATATACCCTTTCCGGGATTTCATTGTGCAGTTGATGTTCCCTTGCCGGGATTTAAATGTTTAGTTGATGTTCCCTTACAGGGATTTAAATGTTTAATTAATGTTACCCTTGCCGGGATTTAATTGTTTAATTATTTTTCCCTTCTCGGGATTCCTATATCTATTATGTTTACTTCCTTACCCTTGTTTGTGATTTTTGTTTGGTAAGGAAGAGTGTTAAAGCACGAAGGGTGATGCCGTGCACTTGTCTTGGTGAGAATGAGAGTAAAGCACGAAGGGTGATGCCGTGTACTTATCTTGGTGAGGATGAGAGTAAAGCACGAAGGGTGATGCCGTGCACTTGTCTTGGTGAGAATGAGAGTAAAGCACGAAGGGTGATGCCATGCATTGTTTGATATTGTCTCTCTTGCTGGGATGTTGAGATTTCTGTTGTTATTCCCTTTCCGGGATTACTATTTCTATTCTGGTTACTTCCTTACCCTTGTTTGTGATTGTTGTTTGGGTGAGGAAGAGTGTTAAAGCATGAAGGGTGATGCAGTGCATTGTTTGATATTGTGAGGAAAGAGTGTAAAGCACGAAGGGTGATGTCGTGCCATGATTTACATTGATTATATTATACATTGCATAGTGAGGATGAGAGTAAAAGAACGAAGGGTGATGTCGTGCCATGATTTACATTAATTACATTATTAATTTCATAGTGAGGACCAGAGTAAAAGCACGAAGGGTGATGCCGTGCAAGTTTGTGATTTATTGTCCTTATTGATATGCTAGCTTGTTGTTCCTTTTCCTTATTGAGATTATCTTATATGAAACTGTTATCTCCCCACATCATGTCCCTCTTCCTTTATTCATTGTTTTCTTCTTATATTTCTTGTTCGCTGTATATATGTATATAAATTTATTTGAACTGCACAGGTTTATTTGGTAGTCTGGTTCTAGTCTCGTTACTACTTCGCCAAGGATAGGCTGGGCACTTATTCAGTACATGGGGTCGGTTGTACTGATGCTACACCTGCACTTCTTTGTTGTGCAGATTACGCAGCCGGACCCGGAGGACATCATTAGTGGGAGTGTCTTCCAGCTCATTATAGAGGCTTCAAGGTATACTCGCTGGCATTCGTGGGCCTTGGCGTCTCTTCCATCCCTTTGTCTTCTATTCTGTCTTGTTTTCCTTTAGTTTCAAAGGCAGATATGTATTTCCTTTCAGACTCGTATTTAGTACTCTTAGACAGTTCGTGAGTTTGTGACCCCGGGTTTGGGGAAATTTTTGCGTTGTTGTATTATGATTGTCCTTACTTAGCTTAAAGCTGTATTTATTCCGCTAATTAAATTTTGAATTGTTTTAGCTTATTCTGAAAAGTTGAGATTTTTATGCTAGTTTATCTATATACATTGGCTTGTCTAGTGGGTTCAACGTTAGACGCCATCACGGCCCGATGGTGGGATTTCAGGGTGTGAGAAGTTGGTATCAGAGCTCTAGGTTACTTAGGTCTCACAACTCACGGACAACTTAGTAGAGTCTGAGGGATCGGTACAGAGACATTTGTATTTATCCCCTAGAGGCTACAAAGTTAGGATGACTCCATATTTCTTTTCATCTCTATCGTGCGCTATAAATTCCGAGTACTAATTGAGTTTCTATTCTATCCTCTCGCAGATGGCGAGGACGCGTGCTTCCCTTGGTTCTGCCCAGTAGCTTGACACTCCTGCTACAGCTCCTACTCGAGGTCGAGGACGAGGCCGTGCTAGAGGCCGAGGCCGGGCCGGGCTCAGCCTAGAGCAGCAGCCCCAGTGGAGGACCCTCAGGTCGAGTCTGACGAGGAGGTCCCAGTTCCGACACTCCCAGTTGGACCAGCTCAGGTCCCAGAGGGGTTCATAGCTACCCAGTCCTTCAGTACACCCTTGTCTTTCTAGTCGGACTCATGGAGAGTGTAGCACAGGCGGGTCTTCTTCCAACTGCACCAGCCATCTCTCAGGCTAGGGGAGGTTGCCAGACTCCTCCCGCCTGCACGCCAGAGCAGCTAGCTCCACAGTTTCAGACTCTGGTACCCCAGCCAGCCAGAGTAGCTCGACCGGGTATTGCAGCACCGGTAGTAGAGGGAGCAGCTGTGTCAGCACCTTTGACTTGGGCCCAGTTCTCATATGTATTTCTGGGAAAGTTCCTTCCTATTACTCAGAGAGAGGACCTTCGGAGGCAGTTTGAGCGTCTCTAACAGAGATCCATGTCGGTCACTCAGTACGACACCAGGTTCATTACTCTAGCCCGACATGCTCTTATGATACTTACCACAGATCAGGAGAGGGATTTGCCTGGCCAATCAGACTTTAGATGGCTAGAGAGTCCGGTACATACATATCATTCCAGGATATGGCCAATGTGGCCAGGAGGATTGAGATGATTCTGTCACAGGGTGGTGGTCAGGGGGCTGACAAGAGGCCCCGTCATTTCGGCCGTTTCGGTGGAGCCTCATCGGGGGGCAGGGATTCTTCAGGCAGAGGTCATCCTCCTAGACCTTTTCAGTCAGCTCTCCAGGTTTCCCATGGTACTTCAGGTGGTCGTGGTTATCAGACGCACTATTCTGATCAGCAACCTTACAGTGCACCGCCGTTTTAGAGTTTCCCGGGTGGTCATTCAGGTCGACAGGGTCAGATTCAGTTCCCTCAGCAGCCGAGGTCTTGTTACATTTGTGGTGATCTGGGTCACCTTGCCAGGTTTTTCCCTCGAGCATCAGGTAGTTCTCAGCATCAGGGTTCTCGTAGCATGGTACAGGCACCAGGTGTTCCGCAGCATGCCCAGCCAGCGAGAGGTAGGGGTAGAGGTGCTAGAGGTGGAGGTGGAGGTCATAGAGGTGAAACTCATGCCTCTAGTGGTGGAGGCCAGCCAGCGGCTGGTCGTCCCAGAGATGTGGTCAAGGGTGGTGGGGCCCAGCCCCGATGTTATGCTCTTCTAGCCAGGCCAGAGGCTGAGTATTCAGATGCAGTTATTAGAGGTACTATTCGGGTTTGGGATAGAGATGCTTCAGTGCTGTTTGATGCAGGGTCTACGTACATATGTGTCCTCTTATTTTGCACCACACCTGGTCATGCTTAGTGATCCACTGAGTGTTCATGTTTATGTATATACACCAGTGGGTGATTCTACCGTGGTCCATCATGTCCATCGTTCTTGTGTGGTGGTGATTGGGGATCTTGAGACCTGTGTTGATTTGTTGCTTTTGGGTATGGTCGACTTTGATGTTATATTGGGAATGGACTGGTTTTCCCCATACCATGCCATCTTGGATTGTCATGCCAATACGATGGCCTTCGCCTTGCCAGATTTGCCCCATTTGTAGTGGAAAGGAACTCCTGGTCATTCTACCCGTAGTGTTATTTCGTACGTGAAGGCTCGGCGCATGGTCGAGAAAGGGTGTTTGGCTTATTTGGCTTATGTGCGCGATTCCAGTGTTGAGGTTACCTCTATTGATTCGGTGCCCGTGATTCGTGAGTTTCCTGAAGTTTTCCCTACAGACCTGCCGGGGATGCCACCCGACAGGGACATTGATTTCTGCATTGATCTGGCTCCGGGCACCCAGTCCATTTCTATTCTGCCGTATCGCATGGCCCCGCCAGAGTTGAAAGAGTTGAAGGAACAGTTGCAAAATTTTCTTGGGAAGGGTTTCATTAGGCCCAACGTTTCTCCTTGGGGTGCTCCAGTATTGTTTGTGAAGAAAAAGGATGGTTCGATGAAGATGTGCATTGATTACCGGTAATTGGACAAGGTTACAATCAAGAGTAAGTATCCGCTGCTAAGGATTGATGATTTTTTCGATCAGCTTCAGGGTGCCAGGGTATTTTCGAAGATAGACTTGAGATCTGGCTACCATCAGTTGAGGATTAGGGCATCCGATGTCCCTAAGATAGCTTTCTTCACTCGGTATGGACATTAGGAGTTTTTAGTCATGTCGTTTGGGTTGACAAATGCCCCAGCAGCTTTTATGGATTTGATGAACTGATTGTTCATGCCTTATTTGGACTTGTTCGTGATAGTCTTAATTGCTGATAGTAATATACTCCCGCAGTTAGGAGGAGCACGAGCTGCATCTCAGAGTGGTTCTTCCGACTCTGAAGGATAGTCAGCTTTGTGCAAAGTTTTTGAAGTGTGAGTTATGGTTGAGTTCAGTTGACTTCCTGGGTCATGTCGTGTCAGCAGAGGGTATTCAGGTTGACTCAAAGAAGACTGAGGCAGTCAAGAACTGGCCTAGACCAGCATCAGCTACAGAGATTCGGAGTTTCTTGGGATTGTCAGGCTATTATCATCGGTTCTTAGAGGGGTTCTCATCTATTGCAGCCCCGATGACCAGGTTGACCCAGAAGGGTGCCCAGTTCAGATGGTCAGACGAGTGTGAGACGAGCTTTCATATGCTCAAGACAGCTCTGACTACGACACCGGTATTGGTTTTGCCCACAGGTTCAGGGCCTTATACAGTCTATTGTGATGCTTCCCGTATTGGGCTTGGTGCAGTATTGATGCAGGATGGCAAGGTCATTGTTTATGGTTCGAGGCAGTTTAAAATTCATGAGAAGAACTATCCAGTGAATCATTTGGAGTTGGCAGCCATCGTCCGCGCATTGAAGATTTGGAGGAACTACCTGTATGATATGGCGTGTGAGGTGTTCACTGATCATAAGAGTCTTCAGTAATTGTTCAAGCAAAAGGAGTTGAATTTGAGGCAGAGAAGATGGTTGGAGCTGTTGAAGGATTATGATATTACCATCTTATATCACCCGGGGAAGGCCAATGTGGTGGCCGATGCTTTGAGTAGGAAGTCAGCTAGGAGGGGCAGTCTTGCGTTTATTCCGGTCAGTCAGAGGCCGCTTGCTTTGGATGTTCAAGCTTTGGCCAATCGATTTGTGAGGTTGAATATTTCTGAGCCTAGTCGAGTGTTGGCTTGTACGGTCGCTCGTTCTTCATTATTGGAGCGTATTCGTGATCAACAGTTTGATAATCCCCATTTGTGTGTCCTTAAGGACACGGTGCAGCGCGAAGGTGCCAAGCAGCTGACGTTAGATGATGATGGTGTTTTGAGATTGCAGGGGCGTGTTTGTGTGCCCAATGTTGATGGGATTCGAGAGTTGATTTTAGAGGAGGCACATAGTACCCGGTACTCTATTCATCCGGGTGCCACAAAGATGTATCAGGATTTGCGGCAGCATTATTGGTGGCGTAGAATGAAGAAGGATATTGTGGCATATGTGGCGCGGTGTTTGAATTGTCAACAGGTTAAGTATGAGCATCAGAGGCCTGGTGGTTTNGGATCACTATGGACTTCGTTGCTGGACTTCCGTTGACCCGGAAGAAGTTCGATGTAGCTTGTGTCATTGTTGATAGGCTGACCAAGTCAGCGCATTTCATTCCTGTGGCAATCTCCTATTCATCCGAGAGGTTAGCTGAGATCTATATCCGGGAGATTGTTCGCCTTCATGGTGTGCCGGTATCTATCATTTCGGACCGGGGCGTGCAGTTTACCTCACGTTTCTGGTGAGCAGTTCAGCGAGAGTTAGGAAACCAGGTGGAGTTGAGCACAGCATTTTACCCTCAGACGGATGGGCAGTCCGAGCGGACTATTCAAATTTTTGAGGATATGCTCCGAGCTTGTGTTATTGACTTTGGAGGATCATGGGATCAGTTCTTGCCTTTAGCAAAGTTTGCCTACAACAACAGCTACCAGTCAAGTATCCAGATGGATCCTTATGAGGCTTTATATGGTAAGCGGTGTCGATCTCCTGTTGGATGGTTTGAGCCGGGAGAGGCTCGGTTGTTGTGTACAGATTTGGTTCAGGAGGCCTTGGACAAGGTCAAGATCATTCAGGATAGGCTTCGTACAGCTCAGTCCAGGTAAAAGACTAATGCAGATCGTAAGGTTCGAGAAGTGGCTTTCATGGTGGGTGAGCGAGTATTGCTCCGAGTGTCGCCTATGAATGGCGTGATGAGATTTGGGAAGAAGATCAAGCTTAGCCTAGATTCATCGGTCCATTTGAGATTCTTGATCAAGTGGGAGAGGTGGCTTATAGACTTGCATTGCCACCTAGCTTATCAGGCGTGTATCCAGTTTTTCATGTGTCCATGCTTCGGAGGTATCACGGCAACCCAGCCCACGTGTTAGATTTCAGCACTGTCCATTTGGACAAGGGCTTATCTTATGAGGAGGAGCCGGTAGCTATTTTAGACCGGCAGATTCGTCAGCCACCCGAGGCATCGACCTGGGAGTCCGAGTCCGATATAAAGAGCCGTTGCCCTCATTTATTTTCCGACTCAGGTACTTCCTTCCTCTATTCGTTCGAGGATGAACAGTTGTTTTAGAGGTGGAGAATGTGACGACCCAAAGGGTCACCACCTATGTTATTACCCATCCTGTACTTCTGAGGCCTTGAAAACCTTAATTGTATTGGCCTCGATTTGCGTGCATACTCCGGGCACGTAGCCAGACAACTTAAATATGAGATTCTGTGAAAATTGCTAAGATTTGATATTAAAATGAATAAATTTAAATTCGGTTAACATTTTTGGTAAAAGGACCCGGACCCGTGATTTGACAGGTCCCAGAGGGTCCGTAGGAAAATATGGGACTTCGGCGTATGTCCGGAATCAAATTCCGAGGTCCCAAGCCCGATAAATGAATTTTTGAGTAAAATTATTTTTTTTTTTTTTAAATATTTAAGGAAATTGAAAATGAAATCTAATTAGAAAGTAATGGTATCGGGCCCGTATTTTTGTTCTAGTGCCCGGTACAGGTCTTATATATGGTTTAAGCACTTTCTGTGAAGTTTGGTTGAAATTAGACGTCGTTTGACGTGTTTCAGACTTAGAATGGAAAATTCGATGTTTTATGAAATTTGATAGAATTCATGAATTTCGAGGTTTGGTTCATTGTTTATGATGTTATATTAGAGATTTGATCGCACGGTTAAGTTTGTAAGATGTTGTTGAGTCAGTGCATGTGATTTGTTAGGAGCCCTGAGGGCTCGGGAGTGTTTCGGAGGTGCCTCGGAGTGATTTTGAACTTAGAAAAGTTGCTGGTTTTGCTTCAGCTGTTGCACGTCCCATTTGTATTTCGCGATCGCGAAGCCTCTTCCGTGTTTGCGAAGCTTTAAGCTTTTCCTTCATCACGTTCGCATCCATACCCTCGCGATCGCGTAGGGTTATTTGACCTTGAGGGCTCAGCCGTCTTTTCCTCTTCGCGTTCGCGTACACTTGACCGCGTTCGCGTAGCTTTGCGGGTCTCTTTCATCGCGTTCGCGTAAGTCAACTTCTGGACCCCAGTTTTTTTACTCTTCGCGATCGCGTTCTTCCTTCCACGATCGCGATGGTCTGTCCAGTCTACCCTTCGCTAACGCGACTTCCCTTCCACGATCGCGAAGGGCAATTTTGCCCAAATGTATATAAATATTTCCATAACAAGTAGCTACGGGATTCACTTAGAAAATAATGAACTTCTTCTTCTCCACGGCTCTTAGGCGTCCATTGAAGCCTTACTTCACCCAAACTTATTGGGTTAGTAAATTTTAACTCGTTTCCTTCATTTTTCATCCATATTTAATGAATTCCTAAGCCTAAAACATGCAAATTAGAGTAGAAAATCTGGAAATTTCATAGAGTTAAGCCCTTTTGAATTTTCTTGATTTAGACCTCGTTTTGGGGTCAAATTTGAAAACAAATTATATATTCGGGCTTGTGGGTGAATGGGTGACATGGTTTTGGTCCGAGCCTCGTGTTTGGACCAAGCAGGCCCGGGGTCAAATTTTGGTATTTTTTGAAGAATGCTAGAAAATGGATAATTAGGCCATGTAATTGAATCTTTGAATCCTTATTGATATACTTGAGTTGATTATGCCTAGATAATACCATTCCGGAATCGAATCCTAAAGTAAAGGCGGTGTTAGAGGGTTGATTTCTATACTTTGGACCCAAGGTAAGTGTTTGGTCTAAACTTAGCTTGAGGGAATAGGAGTCGGGTATAATTTTCTACTTGCTAATTGTCAAATACGATGTATAGGCATGGTGACGAGTATCTATACATTGGTGTCTAGCATGACCGTGATTCCTCATATTGTGAATATTTTGATTTTGTGGTAATTTCCATGTTTAATTGATGATTTCTATATGTTGTAAAGAATAGGTGAAGGGAGTCGTATTCTGTAAACTCTGTTGGAGTATTGGCTCAAAATTGTAACGAATAATGAAGAAATAAGAGATATTACGTCTTTGGACCATTGGCTCAAATTGTGAAATGAATAATGAAGAAAAATAAGATATTACATCCTTTGGAGTATTGGCTCAAGTGATAGAATAAATCACGGGAATGAAAGTGAAAGAAAGAGAAAGAGTTATTTAGATATACCCTTGCCGGGATTTAATTGTGCAGTTGATGTTCCCTTGTCGGGATTTAAATGTTTAGTTGATGTTCCCTTGCCGGGATTTAAATGTTTAATTGATGTTACCCTTGCCGAGATTTAATTGTTTAATTATTGTTCCCTTGCCGGGATTCCTATATCTATTCTGTTTACTTCCTTGCCCTTGTTTGTGATTATTGTTTGGGTAAGTAAGAGTGTTAAAGCACGAAGGGTGATGCAGTGCACTTGTCTTGGTGAGAATGAGAGTAAAGCACGAAGGGTGATGCCGTGCACTTGTCTTGATGAGAATGAGAGTAAAGAACGAAGGGTGATGCCATGCATTGTTTGATATTGTCTCCCTTGCTGGGATGTTGAGATTTCTGTTGTTGTTCCCTTGTCGGGATTACTATTTCTATTCTGTTTACTTCCTTGCCCTTGTTTGTGATTGTTGTTTGGTTGAGGAAGAGTGTTAAAGCACGAAGGGTGATGCCGTGCATTGTTTGATATTGTCTCCCTTGCTGGGATGTTGAGATTTCTGTTGTTGTTCCCTTGTCGGGATTACTATTTCTATTCTGTTTACTTCCTTGCCCTTGTTTGTGATTGTTGTTTGGTTGAGGAAGAGTGTTAAAGCACGAAGGGTGATGCCGTGCATTGTTTGATATTGTGAGGAAAGAGTAAGCACGAAGGATGATGCCGTGCCATACGATGTACCATTCCGTACCATATTCATTAATTATACACTGAGGAAAGAGAGTAAATGCACGAAGGGAGATGCCGTGCGATGACTTACATTGATTACATTATACATTGCATAGTGAGGACGGGAGTAAAAGCACGAAGGGTGATTCCATGCCATGATTTACATTGATTACATTATTAATTTCATAGTGAGGACGAGAGTAAAAGCACGAAGGGTGATGTCGTGCAAGTTTGTGATTTCTTGTCCTTACTGATATGCTAGCTTGTTTTTCCTTTTCCTTATTGAGATTATCTTATATGAAACTGTTATCTCCCCACATCATGTCCCCCTTCCTTTATTCATTGTTTTCTTCTTATATTTCTTGTCCGCTGTATATATGTATATAAGTTTATTTGAACTGCACAGGTTTATTTGGTAGTCTGGTTCTAGTCTCGTTACTACTTCGCCAAGGATAGGCTGGGAACTTACTCAGTACATGGGGTCGGTTGTACTGATGCTACACCTGCACTTCTTTATGTTGTGCATATTACGCAGCCAGACCCGGAGGACATCATTAGTGGGAGTGTCTTCCAGCTCATCATAGAGGCTTCAAGGTATACCCGCCGGCGTTCGTGGGCCTTGGCGTCTCTTCCATCCCTTTGTCTTCGATTCTGTCTTGTTTTCCTTTAGTTTCAAAGGCAGATATGTATTTCCTTTTAGACTTGTATTTAGCAATCTTAGACAGTTCGTGAGTTTGTGGATCCAGGTTTTGGAAAATTTTTGTGTCGTTGTATTATGATTGTCCTTGCTTAGCTTAAAGTTGTATTTATTCCGCTGATTAAATTTCGAATTTCTTTAGCTTATTCTGAAAAGTTGAGATTTTTATGCTAGTTTAGCTATATATGTTGGCTTGTCTAGTGGGTTCAACGTAAGACGCCATCACGGCCCGATGGTGGGATTTCGGGGCGTGACAGTGAATCCCCCACCAGGTGATTCATTACTGTCTTTAATATGCCAGTTATAACCTTAGTGGTGATCTTATAGATTGTTGTACAGCATGCTATTGGCCTAAAGTACTTAACTGAGATGGGGTTAGTGACTTTAGGTATTAGAGTAATAGCAGTGTTGTTGATAGCCTCTGATAATTTCCCTATTTGGAAGAAGTCCAGGACATTAGCAATCACATCCGCTTTGACCACCTCCCACTGTTGATTGAAAAACTCTATCGGAAAACCATATACACCTGGTGCTTTATCATTTGTTATACTCTTGATAGCCCCAATTACTTCCTTCTTTGTGACAGTTTTGATCAGCTCCAGTTGTTTGTGCATTGATAGACAAGCTCCTTTCTTGATCACCTCGGCATCTGGACAAGGGTGAACTGGTGATGGCTCCCCCATCAACTTCTTAAAGAAATCTAAAAATTGATTCTCCACTTGTTTAGGATCTGTAATTTTGATACATGCATCATTATGAATAGAAATAATTGTGTTAGCAGTTGTCCGCATCTTCCATTGGGCAAGAAATTACTTTGTATTTGCCTTCCCTTGATGTATCTAAGTGGCTCTAGACTTCTGTCTAAGAACTTGTTCCTCTACATTGCCTCATTTTACCACTTCCAATAAAGCTTCTCTTTCCAGCTCTATATGCTTTTGCATTAGTGTTTGAAGAGACATTTTTATGTTGCACTAGCTCTAATTTCTTCTTTGCTTGGTTCAGTTTCTGCTGGTAGGATGCCATGTAAGTGTTCAAACTCCTTAATGCCTCCTTGAGCCTTTTAAGTTTATGACATGTTCTTGATTTCCCTATACCTCCATATAGGATGGTGAAGTACTGTATGATACAGTACTATATCATACAGTCTAAATGGACTGGGATGCAGGTGCTACTGTGTCATGCCAAACTTGTAATCCATTAGTATAGGTGAGTGGTCAAATACTCCAGGATTCAAAAACACTGCCTCGATATGACCATTGTTTATCAGCCAATTATAGTTCCCAAATTCCCAATCTATCTTACTGTACACCTTTGCATTATCATCTCTTTTATTGCACCAACTATAGTACCATCCTATGTTTTTCAAGGGAGTGAATTGTAGTCTATCCAGGAACTCCTTAAAACCTTGTACGTCTGCCTGTGTTATGGGGGCTCCAATTTTATCATCTGCGTGCAGAACATTATTGAAATCTCCACTAATCAGCCACTCAGTTGTAATATTTGTACCTAAGACAGTAAGCTTGTCCTATAGTTGTTGTCTTGGAATCAACTTATTATATGCATATATCACAGTGAGTAACCATTTCTTATGACTATTAGGGTCTTTCACTTCACAATGGATAAATTGTGCATCTTCCTCCAGTATTTGAATCTGAATATGAGGCTTCCATAATAGCCAAATACGACCATTATAAGCATGGTCATAATTATATTTAACTCTCCAATCCCTTGTTATTTTCTATGTTATTCTCCTAGCTTTATTCTCTTTAACCCTTGTCCCAACTATCCCCATTACCTCAACTTTGTATTTTTTTTCAGAAAGAGTATCATCTCCTTCTGTTTAAAGGTCCTATTGAGCCCTTTAATATTCCAAGTACTTATAATCATGGGGGTATGGGATGGTCATGCCCACCCTGCCCTGCATCAGATGAGGTACATACTTGATTAAGGACCACAAACCTGTTAGTGATACCAATATGGCTAGTAGAACATCCAACTTGTGCCTGCTCATCCACACCACCCACAGCCACTCTTTTGCCATACCTTCCTTCTTTCCTTATTGCTTCTAATAATGTTGGGATTCACTGTTATCCAAATTATTTCATATCATTTGTGAGCCTATTGCATTGTCCCCTTCTACAACAGTGTGTGTAACATTAATAGTTGGTTCATTGGACATGGTATTCATATCTTTTTTACCCATTTAGTCTACACGTTTTTCTTCCTTCTACCCCTTCTCTTTCTCCTATTCTACTCAACAAATTCTCCATTTTTTTCCTGGGCCCTACTCTATCTGCATTCCTCAGTAGTATGCCCAGCCTTTGCACAGTCCATGCAATATTTGGACTTCCAGTCATATTCAATACCTTGATGAATATTTTTTACTCGAGTATGGATTTCAATGTCACTCGTTAGGGGATGAGAGATATCTGCTTCTACTAGAAATCTAGCAAATGAAATATGATCCATCTCAGCAGTATACAAATCTGTGTACATAGTCTTGCCTACTACACTGGCCAATTTACTAAGAACCTCAGTAGACCAATATCCAACTGGTAAGTTTGGAAATCTTACCCATAGTGGAATTACATTTAAACACTCCAGGTCAAAAACAAAGTCAATCAACCAATTATTCAATATAAATGTCTTGTTATGAAAAGTATAGGGACCTAATTACATGACTCTATCCCTATCTTCCATCGAATCAAATCTGAATATGTAGTAGCCATCATCATGATATAGAATTTTTGGTCTAATCACAAAATCCCACACATTATCAACATAATTCCCCATAGATTTGAAATAAGGATTTTCACTAGAACATAGCCAATGAGAGAATTGCTCCAATAGTTTTTTTGTTCCTTAATGTCTTCATCTACAATCGTCACTGCAATTGTATCTCTATGAAGATCTGGAGGTATGTATGTGAGTGCCTTACCCATTCGAGAGCTTTGATTTCTCTTATAAGTTTTTTCCTCCACTTATTTGGTTTCTTGTTCCATTGGCACTGGTTTTTGAGACATAACTAGAAAATTCATCGTGGATTGTCCTAGATCAGAAAAATGAAGTTGGCGGGGGATTTCTTCAACTGCTCATCGTGCAGTTCGTTTCCCAGCTAAATTGAGTTGATGGTCGTTTCCTTCACCCTCTCCTGGATCTTCACATATATTTTGAAACTGAATTGGAAGAATACTCCCAAACGTTAGTGGTTTTGCATGGGCAGGTCTAGCAGTGACCGGTGTTACTGAGCTCGTCGGTGGCGTTAGATTAGTGGTGGCCGGAGTTGTCATGCTACTCGTGCACGTTAGCATATCTTACTTAACGTGCGCCAAGAAAAACATTCCTTCACCTAACTTTTGATTAAATCCTAGTTCAAGCTCAACTTTTGAGTTTGGCTCGATCACTTAAGAACTCTCAAAGGTGAACCTCGTTGAATAAACGGGCTACTTCTTCTCTCAGTTGTCTACAATCCTTAGTTCTGTGGCCATGTGTGCCGTGATACTTGCACATCATATTGGGATTCCTTTGGGAAGGATCATTTTGTACGGGTCTGGGCCACCTAGTATCTTTGATACTCCCAATTGCCGATACAATACCTGATGCGTCGATATTGAAGTTATACTCCGATAATCGTGGTGCCTCTATGTTATCAGCGTGTTTATCGAACCCATTTTTTCTCACAAGTCCCAAGAACTATGTCTTCAATAGTTACTTCGATTGTTTCAGGTAGAATTGCGCTCGGGACCACCGTTCCTACGATCTACGATGTATGACTGATATTGGTCTCTGTTCGACCGAGGTTCCCTTTCGATTTCTCTCTGATTTATGCATGCAGGCTTGTTCAGATATACGTAACCGAAAGTAGTTCCCAATTTGTCATCCTCGACTTTGATCTTCGATTGGTACCGATTATGTGTATCGGCCCATGTCACCACCGGATATTCAACCATGTTATCATTCATTTGACGTGATGCTATTGAACTTTGTTCATTCAACCCCTGAGTGAAGGTTTGAAAAACCCAATCATCTGTGACTAGTGGCAACTCCAAGCATTCTATTTGAAACCGAGACACGTACTCCCTAAGCATTTCATTATCCTTCTGTTTTACTTTGAAAAGGTTGATTTCCTTGTTGCAACCTTTATGGTCCCGGCATGTGCCTTTACAAAAGAATCCGCAAGTATGGTGAATGAGTCAATGGAATTTGGCGGCAGATTACGGTATCAAATCATTGCCCCTTTGATAGAGTCTCTCTGAACTTCTTCAATAGAACAGACTCGATCTCATCATCTTCCAAATCGTTACCTTTGATGGCACATGTATAGGAGGTGACATGCTCGTTGGGATCGGTGGTCCCATTGTACATAGGGATTTCTACTATATGAAAATTCTTGGGAATGTCTTCGGGGCCACACTTGGAGGAAACAGCTTCTGTTTAAATTTCTATTAATCCACCCCTTTCAAAATTAGTGGTGCCCCCCATATCTGGTCAACTCGGGAGTTGTACGTTTCTACTTTCATATTATTCGCCTCAATTTTTTTCTCTCCCGATTCAATTCATTTGGTGAGCTCCTCGAGCATCTTCATTAGTGCGGGGTCAGTCTCGGATTCACTGGCATTCGACCTTTTTGGTACTTTCTCGGCTCGGTGAGTGGTTTCCAGTTCGACCCCACTTGACGTTCGATGTTGATTTTGTAGTTGTTCTATAGCAGCTTGTTGATCTTGTATCATCTTGAATATCATTTGAAGACTAATTCCTCCATCTCCTCCGCCATGTGTACCTCGAATGCTAGATCGGCGTTCTCTACGCACACTTCCTTTTGGGTTCGCGCCCATATTGGCATTTAGAGCTATGTGCGAACTGACGTCGATTAGATTGGCAACCGGTGCTCCCTCGAGGTCATATTGTGGCACCTCGATCCCTAGACCAACTACATGGTCGTTTCCCCGTGAAATCTGAGGCCATTATCACTATGTGTGGGTGGTGTTTGTGAGTTTGACATATTTTATCCTGAAAACAAAAATACTTGACAAGAACAAGCGTAAAGTAGTGTGTTTTATCAGAATCAATATTGAATAATCACTATTATCCTTAGCCCCACGGTGGGCGCCAAAATGTTTACCCTAAAATTTGGATAACAATTAAACTTATATTGTGGTTTTAAGGATAGGTGATTTTACCCAATACCAATTGATAAATGCTTAAGTAAATAAAAATAAAATGTAAATAAATCAAACCAGTGAGCAGATAGAACTTCAACCTCGATCTAAGATACCCTTGAACTGATAAGTGTCAGAACAGTAGAAAGAAGATAAAATGATGAACAATGGCACAAGTAAGAAACTAAGAGTTGAATTACTTTTTTCTCAATAGATATCATGACCCAAATCTACCATTTCATGATGCCGCCCATCGTGATACAAGGCAAGTCTATTTCCCAAAAATATTACTACTAATATGATTATAAGAATTTCATTAAGACACTTTCTGTAACGACCCATAAGATTTCTATGTCTAAAATAATGCCCGAATAGGTCCCTGTGCTGTTATAATTGTAGAAATTCTTAAAATGATCCTATTTTGAGTAAAAAGTATCCTAGAACTTGAAAGATCAAATTTTCTAGAAATTGCACGTTATGCGACGCACTATGCAATCACATAACAGGTATGCGGACCGCATAGCGGTCGCATACCTAGACAGCTTCCTATCCATTATTAGGACAGCTATGCGGCCTAGAATGCGATAACATTTTACGAATGTGGGCCGCATAGTTGTCGTATTCTTGCCCCATGGTTTTTGCGAGGGAGGTTATGCGACGCACTTTGTGATCACATAACAGGTATGCGGACCGCATAGTGGTCGCATACCTGGGCAGTGTGGTTCCCATTTTGGCCCATTTGAAGGCCAACTATGCGACAGGAATAAGAACCACATAGCAGGAATGCGATCCCATTCCTGACCGCATCTCCGTGTCGGGGCTCCTATTTTCTAAATTTAAGACTCGACCCCCTGTTTTATAAACACCCCTTCCCTTCATTTTTAAAGTTTTTCTGACCAAAAATAGAGAGAGAAGAAGAGAGTTCTTGAGACATAAGGTTTCAACATCATTCACTTTTATATTTCCAAAATCAATCAAGCCCGTAAATTATCAAGTTATTGTCATCTTCTTCACTCAAAGAGGTAAGTCTTCACCCTATTTCCCCAATTTCTCAGATTTTGTGCAAGAATAAAACACACATAGGTTGGTTCTTGAAAATAAAAAGTGAAATCTTGAATGCATGTGAGTTGAGCCCCGTAATCTAGCAAAGGGAAAAACAAGTTTGGGTAATCATTCTCAAAAGGAGGTTAGTAGTCTAAGGGGACATAGAGTGTTTGATAAAATGCTACAAGATTCCTAATTCTAAGTGAAATAGGTCACATTGTGGAATAGATTGACGGTGCTAGAAGGTCCGGTGAATTGTGATAGAAATTAATAGGGGACGACTCGAGGTATGTATGGATAACTTTAATCTTCGTGGAGTCACCTTGTTGGTGCCCAAACATTCAGTATGAGTTTCTTGCTGAGTACATGTGAACTGATTGCCTGGTTGTGTTGAGGTGTGAGATTTAATTCTCTAATTTTTCTTAGTCGACTATCGATAATTGAAATCGTGAAAGGTGATTTCTATGTGGTTACTCTATCATGTGCAAGGTTCGTTAAATGCTTGAGTATGTTGGTATGAAAGAATGATAACAAACTCAAATGTGTAAATATATCTACGTGATAAGGGCTATGTAACAAGTGAGGAAAGGCAATTATGAATTGATCTAATTGAACTAAATGACCATGGAAATATCGTACATGACTCATTGTTAGCAAGGTTTATCGTGGCTTAACTTCATATGGATTGTTGGTTGTAATGAATTTACATTCTTGTTTATGAGCATCTTTGTGGTTGAATTAATTGAGTATAAAGACTGCGAACTTATGATTTGGTTGGGTGTTATGAAATTGTACTCTTGATGATATGAAACCCTGTGATTGAATTGTGGGCTACTATTGTTTGCCATGAAATGTGATGGTCCGGTGGGATAGGATTGGACACCGCAACAAGAAGTGATAAGGGTGGAGAGGTAACAAGGGTGGAGTGCAAACTGTACGGTGGGATCGGGTTGCATGCCACAATAGAAATGTAAGGTGGGATCGGGTTGCACGCCGCAACACATAGTAATAAGGGTGGAGAGGTAACAAGGGTGGAGTGAAAACGGTACGGTGGGATCGGGTTGCACGTCGCAACAGAATGTAATAAAGGAGAAATGTGATTGTGATGAAATGAGAGTGTGTGAGGCTCTAAATTGTACTTGTTTTGTGTATCACTGTGCACTATGCGTTGGTTCCTTTAACTGCTTTCTATTTGTGCATCTCTTGATTCTACTTTGAGTAAAGTTTGCTCATACATACTAGTACTATTCCACAGTACTAACGTCCATTTTCCCGGAGGAGCTACACCTTTTATATGGATGTAGGTGGATCCATATCAGTTAGCTCACCTCGCCGTTAGTGGTGCCTCCTCCACATCTTTCAGCAAGTACTAGTGAGCCCCACTTCCTCCTGGGGACGTGTGTAATTCATGCCATCTCTTTTGAGTCTGTTATGTATTGTAAGGTATAGCCGGAGCCTTGTTGCCGGCTAGTATTGTATAAACTCCTAGTATTTATAGAGGCTCCGTAGACATGATGTGGGTGTATATATGTATTTTGGGTAGTAACTATACGTATTCGGAATCGTGGTCCGTATTGGAAAATTAAGTATGTATTGAGTAGGTTTTGGGAATAAATTGTTGAAATGCTAAAAGAGAAACGATCTTAAGTTTGTAAACCCACGCTTAAATCCTAAGTTGTTATTTCATATGGAATATGGTGCATTGTATATACGGGGGAAACGTGTTGGGTAGGAAAGGCAATCCAAGTCTGCTTGACCGGATTCACCCGGTTAGGTGCCGGTCTCGTCCCTTGGTTTTGGAGCGTGACAAACTTGGTATCAGAGCCTAAGGTTTTAAAAGTGTCCTAGGATGTATCGGGGCAGTGTCTAGTAGAGCCCTTCTTATTGGTGTGTTGTCGACCACATCTATAATTAGGGGGCTACATGGACATTAAGGAAAGTACCCTTTTATTGCTACTCTTTATCGTGCGATGTGGGGGAGGTGAGGTTATCTATCCCTAACTCGTGCATTGTTTTGATTTTTAATAAATGTCACCCAAGAAGAGATCTCGACTCCGCCTAGAGGCCAATGCCACCCCAGGAGTGGCTGTGAATTCTTTATCTCATGGTGCGGGCGAGAATGATTCCCCGACCCTGAATCTTCCTGACTCTTCCATCCCAGGCCAGGATATTCCTATTTCTGCTCCAGCAGAGGGTGCTACAGTCCTTCCCGCTGATGTTCATGATCCTTCTTCAGTCCCAGCTTCCGGTCCAGGTATTTCTAATGGGGACCTCAGGGGAGCTATTCAGATGTTGACCCAGTTAGTGGCCTCCCAGGCCCAAAGATCACATGTTGCCCCTGCACCCTCTAGCGAGCAAGGTGATTCTTCAGGTTCCAGGGTCAACCAGTTTGTGCGGTTAGCCCCTCCATAGTTCACAGGCACCGACCCAGAGGCCGACCCTCATGAATTTATTGATGAGATGTACAAGACCCTCCGAGTTATGAGGGCTACTGAGACAGAGGGGGTTGAGTATGATTCCTATCGTCTGAAGGGAGCGGCACATTCATGGTTTGAAATGTGGGAGAGTTCTCGTGGAGAGGGGAGCCCTCCGGAAAAGTGGGATGAGTTTGTTGATGCCTTCATGGATCATTTCCTGTCCTTAAGCAGGGCAACATGAGTGTGTGGGAGTATCATATGGAGTTTGTGCGCTTGTTAAAATATGTTGTTCACATGATGTCGACTATGGAGGCCAGAGTTCGATGGTTTGTTCAGGACCTTGGTCCCTTGGTTATTAATGAAGCTGCTACAGCTGCCATGCATTCGGATATCAATTATGGGAAGATAGTAGGATTCGCCCAGGCTACAAAGGCTCGGAAATTGAAAATAAGGATGGAGAGAGAGAGCAATAGTAGGGCCCGGTCAGCGGGAAAACCTGGGAGCTCAGTTGGAGGTGTGAGATTAGCTCTTGGGAGAGGATCATCCGGGCCATCTCAGTCATATGCTTTGTCCTCAGCTAGTGTGCCACCATTAGGGCACAGTTATCAGTAGAGAGGTCATTTTGGACCCGTTCAGATAGCAGGAGGTTCCATCAGTCAGGCATTCAGGTGGGAGGTTCCAGCAGCATCGGAGCGTCCCATGCCCTAAGTGTGGGAGATTTCATACTGAGCCTTGTTACTTGGATATTCCGGTAGGCTATAAATGTGGAGTGAGGGGCCATGTTCAATAAGATTGTCGTGCGCCCAGTCAGGGCACAGGTAGGGGTGCTGCTCAGCCCTCCAGTTCATCAGCCGCTACGTCCTTAGCACGCCTTCCAGCACCAGCAGGGCGGGGAGCATCTAGGGATAGAGCGCGGGGTCAAGGGGGACCCAGCCAGTTTTATGCTTTGAATGGTCTCCAGAGCGCCGAGGCTTCTCCGAATGTTGTCACAACTATTCTAACTGTTCAGTCTCATGATGTTTATGCTCTTATTGATCCCAGGTCTTCTTTGTCATATGTTACTCCATTTATTGCTTCATGTTTTGGGATAGAACCCGAACAACTTCACAAGTCGTTCTCTGTGTGGACTCCGGTTGGTGATTCCATTGCGGCCGTGCGAGTCTATAGAAATTGTGTTGTCCCAGTGCATGGTCGGGATACCACGGCCGATCTTATTGAGTTAGAAATGGTAGATTTTGATGTAATTATGGGGATGGATTGGCTCTATTCGTGCTTTGCTAAACTCAACTGCCGAACCAGGATTATGAGGCTTGAGTTTCCTAATGAATCAGTTATCGAGTGGGAGGGAAATAATGTTGTGCCAAGAGGTAGACTCATTTCCTACATTAAGGCCTCAAAAATGATCAAGAAAGGTTTCATCTATCATTTGGTTTGGGTTGCGGACACCACTTAAGGGGTGCCTGCTCCTAAATCTGTGCTTGTTGTGAATGAATTTCTTGAAGTATTTTCGGTCGAGCTTCCTGGGATTCCACCAGATAAAGAGATCAATTTTGGGATTGATGTATTGCCAGATACACAGCCAATATCTATTCCACATGCGCCAGCAGAATTGAGAGAACTAAAGGAACAATTGAAAGATCTATTAGAAAAAGTTTCCAATTGGCCAAGTGTGTCACCTTGGGGCGCACCGGTTCTTTTTGTCAGAAAGAAAGACAGATCGCTTCGGATGTGTATTGATTATCGACAGCTCAACAAGGTCACCATCAAAAATAAGTATCCTGCCTTGGAAAGACGATTTGTTCGACCAGTTGCAAGGTGTTAAGTTCTTCTCAAAGATTGATTTACGGTTCGGGTATCACCAGTTAAAGATCAGGGAACAGGATATTCCTAAGACTGCCTTCAGGACTAACCAACGCCCCAGTAGCTTTTATGGATCTTATGAATCGGGTTTTCAAATCATTTCTCGACTCCTTTGTGATTGTATTCATTGATGATATTCTTGTTTACTCGCAGAGTCAGGAGGATCATGCTAATCACCTCAGGGCAGTTCTGCAGACTCTTCATCAGCACCAATTGTATGCAAAGTTTTCAAAATGAGAGTTTTGGCTAGAATCAGTAAACTTTTTGGGCCATGTTGTTTCCAGGGAGGGGATTCGGGTTGATCCCCAAAAGATTGCAGCGGTAAAGTATTGGCCTAGGCCAACAACCCCAATAGAGGTTCGCAGTTTCTTGGGTCTAGGTGGGTATTATCGGAGGTTTGTGGAGGGATTCTCTACTCTCGCCTCCCCATTGACTAAGCTGACTCAGAAAGTAGTTAAGTTTCAGTGGTTCGATGCATGTGAAAAGAGTTTTCAGGAATTAAAGTCGAGATTGACTTCGGCACCAATGTTGACCTTGCTAGAAGGTTCAGAGGGATTTTTGGTTTATTGTGATGCGTCGAGGGTTGTTTTGGGGTGTGTGTTGATGCAATGTGGTAAAGTTATAGCGTATGCTTCAAGGCAGCTCAAGAATCACGAGAAGAATTATCTGACGCATGATTTAGAGCTCGCGACGGTTGTGTTTGCATTAAAAATCTGGCGTTATTATCTTTATGGGGTCCATGTGGACGTGTTCACCGACCAAAAGAGTCTTCAATATTTATTCACGCGGAAGGATTTGAACTTAAGGCATTGGAGGTAGTTAGAATTGCTCAAGGACTATGATATGAATATTTTATACCATCTAGGGAAGGCGAATGTGGTAGCCGACGCTCTCAGTCAGAAATCCATGGGTAGCTTGGCACGTTTGGAAGACGGTTAGAGGATTTTGGCTCGGGAAGCTTATTAGTTGGCTAGTCTGGGGGTCTGTCTTTCGACCTCAGAAGAAAGGGATGTCGTGGTGCGTAATGGAGAAGAATCTTCGCTTGTAGAAGAAGTCAAGGGAAAGTAATTCAGGGATTCGGTTTTGGCACAATTGAGGGAAGCAATTTTGAATCACAAGACTTCAACATTCTCACTCGGCAATAATGACGGTTTCCTACGGTGTCAAGAGAGGCTATGTGTTCCAGATGTGGATGATCTCCGGGAGAGGGTGATGGCAGAGGCTCACAACTCCAGGTATTCAGTACACCCAGGTTCTACGAAGATATATCATGATCTCAAAGAGATTTATTGGTGGAATGGTATGAAGAGGGGTGTGGCGGACTTTGTGGCTAGGTGTCCGACTTGTCAGCAATTGAAGGACGAGCATCAGAGGCCCAGTGGATTGACACAGCTTATGGAAATACCGAAGTGGAAATGGGAGATGATCAATATGGACTTTGTGGTGGGGTTACCTCGCACTTCACATAGGTTAGACTCGATTTGGGTGATAGTGGATCGACTCACAAAATCGGCACATTTCTTGCCAGTCAAGTCCACCAATACTGCCGAACAGTACACTCAGTTGTATATCAAAGAAATAGTCAGGCTCCATGGAACTCCAGTTTCTATTATCTCGGATCGAGGGGCCCAGTTCACAACTAACTCTTGCAAAAAATTTCAGCAAGGATTGGTACTCAGGTAAATCTCAGCACAGCGTTCCATCCACAAACTGATGGGCAGGCAGAGCGGACTATTCAGATGCTTGAAGATATGTTGCGAGCTTGTGTATTAGATTTCAAGGGTAGATGGGATGACCACTTGCCGCTTATAGAATTTGCTTATAATAATAGTTTCCATGCTAGTTTTCAGATGGCCCAATTTGAGGCATTGTACAGGAGGAGGTGTAGGTCTCTGATTGGATGGTTCGAGGTTGGCGAGGCGGACCTGCTAGGATCGGATCTTGTGCACCAAGCTATGGAAAAAGTTAAAGTCATTCAGGAGAGGATGAAAACTGCTCAGAGTCATCAGAAATCCTATGCGGACGTTCGTCGTACAGATTTGGAGTTTCAAATAGATGATTAGGTATTCTTGAAGGTGTCTCCCATGGAGTAATGAGGTTTGGGAAGAACGGAAAATTGAGCCTTAGGTATGTCGGACCGTATCGGATTGCTCAAAGGATATGACAGGTGGCTTATAGGCTGGAATTGCCCCCTGAAATGCCATTAGTGGACCCGGTGTTCCATGTGTCTATGTTGAAGAAAGTGGTTGGAGATCCATCAGCTATCATGCCAGTTGAGACTATTGAGGTTAATGAAGCATTATTGTATGAAGAGGTTCCGGTTTCTATTCTTGATAGGCAAGTCCGTAGATTGAGGAACAAGGAAATTGCTTCAGTTAAAGTGTTGTGGCGAAGTCAGCAAGTTGAGGGAGCCACGTGGGAAGCAGAAAATGAAATGAGAGAAAAATATCCTCATTTGTTTGAATAAGTTTAGTAGTGATCATGTGAATTGTCATCTCTAAGCAATTATATGTTATGTTCATTTTTGTGCAAAAGCACCCCATTTTCCCCTAATTCCTCTACTATTGTAACTTCTCAAGTTGTGCCATAATTGTGTATGTTATGACTATTTGAGTAATGTGCAACCCCTTGGAGTAAATGAAATTATGTGAAACTCATGTGATGNCAAGTCCGTAGATTGAGGAACAAGGAAATTGCTTCAGTTAAAGTGTTGTGGCGAAGTCAGCAAGTTGAGGGAGCCACGTGGGAAGCAGAAAATGAAATGAGAGAAAAATATCCTCATTTGTTTGAATAAGTTTAGTAGTGATCATGTGAATTGTCATCTCTAAGCAATTATATGTTATGTTCATTTTTGTGCAAAAGCACCCCATTTTCCCCTAATTCCTCTACTATTGTAACTTCTCAAGTTGTGCCATAATTGTGTATGTTATGACTATTTGAGTAATGTGCAACCCCTTGTATTAAATGAAATATGTGAAACGCATGTGATGGTTAAATGATTAATTAAAGTGTATATTGGTAATGATTAATTGACGTGTAGATTGGTAAGGATTAATTGAAGTGTATATGGCATGTTGAAGTAATTGAATTATATTTGACTTGTCGAGGTGACCAAATTATGTGCAAGGCCATGAAATAACTAGCTATTTGTGGAATTGGTTAGGAACATAAGTTTCGGGGGCTCTATGATAGGTAGATAGGCCTAATCACAGAGGAAACTCCGGCGAAATTTTAAGAAAAATAGCAGAGCTAGTAAAAAATGGGGGTTGGCATATTGTGTTTTCAAAACCAAATGATTTCCCGATCCTCATTCCAGGATGAATGATTTTAAGTGGGGGAGGATGTGAAGATCCGTAAAATTTTTGTCTAAAATAATGCCCGAATAGGTCCCTGTGTTATCATAACTGTAGAAATTCTTAAAACGGTCCTATTTTGAGTAAACAGTATCCTAGAACTTGAAAGATTAAATTTTACAAAAATTGTGTGTTATGCGATGCACTATGCGATTGCATAATAGGTATGCAGACCGCATAGTGGTTGCATACGTGGACAGTTTCCTGTCCATTTTGAGGACAGCTATGCGGCCTAGAATGCGATCACATTTCACGAATGAGGGCCGCATAGTTGTCGCATTCTCGCCCCATGGTTTTTGTGAGGGAGGTTATGCGACGCACTTTGCGATCGCATAATAGGTATGAAGACCACATAGTGGTCGCATATCTGGGCAGTGTTATTCCCATTTTGGCCAATTTCAAGGACAACTATGTGACAGGAATGTGAACAGCATAGCAGTAATGCGATCGCATTCCTGACCGCATCTCCGTGTCGGGGCTCCTATTTTCCAAATTTAAGACCCGACCCCCTATGTTATAAAACACCCCTTCCCTTCATTTTAATGATTTTCTGACCAAAAATAGAGAGACAGGAAGAGAGTTCTTGAAAGAGAAGGTTTCAACATCATTCAATTTGATTTTTCCAAAATCACTCAAGCCTGAAAATTATCAAGTTATTGTCATCTTCTTCACTCAAAGAGGTAAGTCTTCACCCTATTTCGCCAATTTCTAAAAATTTGTGCAAGAATAAAACACACATAGGTTGGTTCTTCAAAATAAAAAGTTAAATATTGCATGCATGTGAATTAAACCCCATAATCTAGTAAAGGAAAAAACAAGTTTGGGTAATCATTCTCAAAAGGGGGTTAGTAGTCTAAGGGGTCACATAGTGTTTGATAAAATTTTTAATTGAGTACAAGATTCCTAATTCTAAGTGAAATATGTCACATTGTGGAATAGATTGACGGTGCTAGACGGTCCGGTGAATTGTGATAGAAATTAAAAGGGGACGACTCGAGGTATGTATGGCTAACTTTAATCATCGTAGAGTCACCTTGCTGGTGTCCAAACATTCGGTATGAGTTTCTTGGTAAGTACATGTGAATTGATTGCCCGGTTGTGTTGAGGTGTGAGATTTCATTCTCTGATTTTTCTCAGTCGACTATCGCGATAATTGAAATTGTGAAAGGTGATTTCTATGTGATTTCTCTATCATGTGCAAGGTTTGTTAAATGCTTGAGTATGTTGGTATAAATGAATGATAACAAATACAAATGTGGAAATGTATCTATGTGATAAGGGCTATGTAACAAGTGATGAAAAGGAACTGTGAATTGATCTAATTGAACTAAATGACCATGGAAATATCGTGTATGACTCATTGTTGGCAAGGTTTACCGTGGCTTAACTTCATATGGATTGTTGGTTGTAATGAATTTACATTCTTGTTTATGAGCATATTTGTGGTTGAATTAATGGATGATAAACACTATTGTGAACACATGATTTGGTTGGGTGTTATGAAATTGTACTCTTGATGATATGAAACCATGTGATTGAATTGTGGGTTGTTATTGTTTGCCATGAAATGTGATGGTCCAGTGGGATCGGGTTGCACGTTGCAACAAGAAGTAATAAGGGTGGAGAGGTAACAAGGGTGGAGTGCAAACTGTACGGTGGGATCGGGTTGCACGCCGCAACAGAAATGTAAGGTGGGATCGGGTTGCACGCCGCAACATGTAGTAATAAGGTTGGAGAGGTAACAAGGGTGGATTGTAAATGGTAAGGTGGGATCGGGTTGCACGCCGCAACAGAATATAATAAAGCAGAAATGTGATTGTGATGAAATGATAATATGTGAGGCTCTAAATTGTACTTGTTTTGTGTATCATTATGCACTATGTGTTGGTTCCTTTAACTGCTTTCTATATGTGCATCTCTTGATTCTACTTTGAGTAAAAGTTTTCTCATACGTACTAGTACTATTTCACAGTACTAACGTCCCTTTTTTCGGGGGCCCTACATCTTTTATATGGATGTAGGTGGGTCCATAGCAGGTAGCTCAGCTCGCCGTTAGTGGTGCCTCATCCACATCTTTCAGCAAGTACTGGTGAGCCCCACTTCCTCCTGGGGCCGTGTGTAATTCATGTTATCTCTTTTGAGTCTGTTATGTATTGTAAGGTATAGCCGGGGCCTTGTTGCCGGCAAGTAATGTATAAACTCCTAGTATTCGTAGAGGCTCCGTAGACATGATGGGGGCGTATATATGTATTTTGGGTAGTAACTGTACGTATTCGGAATCGTGGTCCGTATTGGAAAGTTATGTATGTATTGTGTATGTTTTGGGAATCAATTGTTGAAATGCTAAAACAGAGACAAACTTATGTTTGTAAACCCACGCTTAAATCCTAAGTTGTTATTTTCATATGGAATATGGTGCATTGTATATACGGGGGAAACGCGTTGGGTAGGAAAGGCAATCCAGGTCCGCTTGACCGGGTTCACCCGGTTAGGTGCCGTTCTCGTCCTTCGATTTTGGGGCGTGACACTTTCAATATTTGAATTCCTTATAAACCGAGCTAATCTCTGAAAAAAAATATAGAAATACGGAAAACGGGCCCCAAACATCGGGGTGTCACTAAGTCATTTGCGTCTAAATCCATAAAATAATACATCACTATCTAACTGTCGACACAACCCAAAGGAGAAATTAGAATATAGAAGGAGTAATAAGGTCATGCGGATGCTGGCAGCTACCTTGCAGTCTCCGAAGATAAGCCGGCCTGAACTCAACGATCGCGCGCTACAACTCACCTAGATCTGTACATAAAGTGCAGGGTGTATTATGAGTACAACTGACTCAGCAAGTAACAGAAATAACTAAGGAACTTAGTAGTAGTGACGAGCTAAGTAGAACAGTTCAATTAATACTTCTTGCAGTTAAGGATAAACAGGAGTAAAGGTAAATTTCAAGAATCAACAAATACTACAAGGAAATTAGCAGGTAAATGCAGCAACAACAAAAATAAATGAAACCGCACAACAATGTTACTCAATCCATCAGCCCTCAATGCACACGCTCAATAGGTACCTGCACTCACTAGGGATGTTCAGACTCCGGAGGGGCTCCTACAGCCCAACCACTAATCTGCACAGACCACTCACGTGCTGCACGGACAATACACATGTTATCATATCATATCTGGATGTGCACGGACATCTCACATGCTATAGTATAATCTGGATCCGCACGGACGACTCACGTGCTATAGTAAAATATTTCACAATAGGCCATCGGCCTCACTCAGTCATGTACCTCTCTAGCCTCACAGTTTTCAACAAATAAGGGAGAGCACTCCAAATCAAGTATTACAGTATATCAGCAAGATAATAGAGACTGAGGAAAACATGTACACGAATTTATATGACTGAGTACAACTAATGTGAGCATGAATGAAACCTAAGAATGATCTCTAACAGGAAGGCTGTCAAGTTTAACAGACATGCAAACACATAAGCACGGATAATGGCTATTAGGCCTCACAACCTCACGGGACAGACCAAGTCTCAATCCCTCGCGGAGTACACCCACACGCCTGTCACCTAGAGTGGGTATCACCTTTAAGCAGTCACATGATATCAATTCTCTGGGTTTATACCCTCAAAGCAAAGTTAAAACTGTTACTTACCTTAACAGCGTAGAATCATACTCCGAAATGACCTCGCCGCTCGACTCGGCCACAAACGCTCCGAATCTATCCAAAATCCGTATATCATCATCAATATATGCTAAAGGAATGAATCCCAGCCCACGTCTCGAAATCCGATAAAATTTACAAAATAGGAAACCCATTCACTCACAAGTCCAACCATACCAAATTTATGAAAATTTGGTCCCGAATCGACATTCAAATCCCGAAAATCCATTTTATGAAGTTTCTACAATTTTCCCCAAATTTCCACCCCAAAGTACTAATCAAATGATGAAATCAGTGATATATCCATGCATATTAGCCAAATCTGAGTTAGAATCACTTACCTAGATGATTTTATCGAAAAACTCCCAAAATATTGCCTCAAACCGAGCTCCCAAAGTCCAATATGTGAAATAAAACCCTGAATCCCGTACTTATAGTGCACTCTCTGATCTTTAGAAATTCCATCGTAGGCGCACACACATAACTGCAGTCCGCTTAAATCCATCGTGATCGCACACTCTATAATACGGTCCACCAAATTCCTGACGCAACCGCAGACCCTAAGCCATATCCATCGCGATCCGAAAAAACCTGTCGCTGTCCGCGAAACCCTGCTGAGATCTGCGACTTCAAAACAACAGAATATATCTGAGTTCCGGAACTGCCCGGACTTGCCCAAAACACTCCCCGAAACACACCTGAGGCCCTCGGCACCTTCACCAACAATACCAACAAGTCACATACCATCATAAAAACTAGGTAGAGCCTTCGGAACACTAAAAACAACATCAAAACACTATATAAACCTCATATTCAAGCCTATGGATTCCTAAACTTCCAATTTCCGCAAAAAATGCCGAAACCTACCAAACCTCGTCCGAATAATCTCAAATTTTACACACACGTCAAAAATGACTCTATGAACCTACTCTAACTTCTGGAATTCCATTCCAACCCCGATATCTAATTTTTCCACTGTCGACCAGAAATCGCCAAATTTCTAAATTTCGCCAATTCAAGCATAATTCTACCACAGACCTCAAAACTACATTTCGAACACGCTCCCAAGTCCAAAATCACCTAATGGAGCTATCCGAACAAGAAAAACCACAATATGAGATCTTTTACTCATAAGTCCACTTTCGGTTGACTTTTCCAACTTTACTTTCTAAATAAGAGACGAAGTGTCTCATTCCACTCTAAAACCACTCCGGGCCCTGAAAAAACCAACTCGATGCAACATAATAAATCAGAAAAATACATAAAGAAGCAAAATTGGGAAATAGGGCTATAACTCTCGGAACGACTGGCTGGGTCGTTGTAATAGATCATGCCTTTACAAATGATTGGAGCTCCTCTTTATATAGTAGAGGAATCCTAATAATAATATATCTCTAATTACAGAAGGAAATCATATAAACAGCTAATTAAACTCTTCTAATTTGATGTTTTTCGAGATTCATGCCACGATCCTCGAGCAATCACGGATATCTCGCTCTTTCCGTCACTATGCTACCCCCGATGTTACTCGGGGTCTATCTTCCTAGCTCCGATTGATACAGACTTCGATCTCGAAAGAGACTTCGGTCTCGAAACTCAATGCCTTAGCTCTTCGATGCAACCTCCTAGTCCTTACCAAATAGTGAAATCGGGTAGCTCCGATTTCTACTGTATACAACATGTTTTGTTAAAGTAATTACCTAGACAAATTTCTTATTAGGAAAATAAGATCAATAATTATTATGAACTATTTAAAAATATATACATTCATGTGCTCAAGCTTTCACCTTTGGGGATGGTGGAGTTTTGATTGACCCTACCCCTTATTAACACTCAAAATTGAAAGTACAAGTAAGAGTAGCGAGGGTGAAGTGCACCAGTAGCCACTTTTAAGTTCGCTCTTCAAAATATATTCACAATTTACAATATATCTGCAGATTAGCCAATTTATCAAAACTTCAGGACTAAGTATCTTGAATATCAAACTCAAGACTTAGTGCCCCTGAATTTTTGAGGTGCTAATTTGAAATTCAAGACTACGTGTCCTAAATTTCTGAACTGCTAACTTAAAATGCAGGACATAAGATTCGAACTGCTCGACACAATTGTCGAACTTTAGGACACAATGTCCTGGAGTTTTAATTTTGAGGTTTAAACTTCAGGACATCGTATCCTAAAGTTTGAGTGAATTGGATACTATTTAAATATATATATATAGTAAACGGTAGTTATATATTTTAAACAACGGGCTTAAAAGTGACTACCTAGTGTCTTTTCCATGGATAGCACGGCAACAGCCAGATAGTGCACACCAACTAACAATTTTCTGCACCACAACGGGGATTTGTGGTTCTACAAAAAAAACAAAGATTTCACTTCCTAGTCAAGTCAACCGTTAGATAGAACAAACAGAGTTTGTCTTTACGCACCCGCCCGGCAAGATGCTTTTTGAACCTTGCAAATAATTCCTCCATAAAAGAGGTCCCAAAATGGCGAGCTAACATTGGCTCCATCAAAGCTCTTGCATAATTTTTAAGAATCCAGAACCTAAATGTGGTTCTTTTTGCCATGTAGGACAGTAATAAGAGTAAAAAAAAAAGAGTGTCATATTTATGTATAACGCTCTTTTAAAGAGCTCTATACTTTAACGGAGATTTTGGACGTTAAGGTATAGCGCTCTTTACAGCAACGCTATACATATATAACGTTGTTACTAAAGGCGTTACATATGGAAGTTGATGAGACAGTTATGCATATCGCGGTGTATAAAAGCGCTATATGTATAGCTGTTATATATCGCGCTATACATACATAATAAACCTTCCCCTTCTCTTCATCCCCGTGTTCGAACCAGACACCCCCCCCCC
>ML411634.1:98996-139424 GCA_005239525.1 Nicotiana knightiana
CCCCTTCTCCCCCAAATATTCTCCAAAAAAAATCTGAGTGCACCCCACCCGTCCCTTAAAAAGACAAGAGTGTAGGTCCCACATCCTAGCCAAGGATTCTATTGTTGTGGTTTGCTTGTTTCTAACTCAAATTTTCAATTCATCAACTTTTCGAAAAACATAAATCGAGGTATTCTGATTTAGTTTATGTCGAAGCTCGTATAAATAATGCATATTAGTTTTTTTGAATGTGTTCCTTCTTGTTTTGAGTTTTTTTTTGTGATTAAACTGGTATGTTATTTTTATCCGGACTAAGATATTAGTGTTCTAAAAAAATATGTAAAAATTGAGAAATCATTATTATTTGTTAATAAAAATATGAATAAATTTCTTTTACTATTTTATATGTATTTTCGTGAATGTTTTGTGATTAAAATATATTTGTTGTTTTTATCTAGTTTAGATTATTTATTTGCTTAAAGACTAGTAATATAGTGTCCTTTTAGCGTAGTAAAATGTAGAGCTTTTTAGCGTAATATCCATGTAGTTTTATTATCTCTTATACTGATAGATAAAACACAAAATCTGTCCAATTTACAAAAATTAATTATTTAATTTACAAAAAAAACATACAAAATTATGAAACTAACATGGAAAATAAAAAAATTGAAACATACAAGAATTCAGGATAGCTTGATGCTACTGGGCCTCAAATATCGAGTCTGGAACCCATAGATATATACTCTATCCAATTAGATAATGTATAATTATAAAAATTAATTATTTAATTTACAAAACAAACATACAAAATTATGAAACTAACATGTAAAATAATAAAAAGTAAAACACAAGAAAAATAAATATAGGGGACTATACTCAACATCACATTGTTGCGGCGCTGCCACTTGATCCACCCATAAATTCACGTAAGGAGATACACACCGAGCTAAATTGCTCATTACCACAAAATATCGAATATCGGTCACAAGCATGCTAGGTGCATAATACCATCCTGGGGAGACTGATAGAACCATATTCTACAAAACTCAAGCATAACTGAGGTGCGATATATATACTCTGAATCTCAAGAGCTATCATGCTCACATAACATCATCACTACACGGAATCTCAACACATAAGAAACTATCAAGCCATTTCACAACTCACACGGTGCAATCATAATAAACATGAAATGGACAAGGATGGAACAACATCTAATGTTCTAATACCTCTCCATGAGAAGCACTATAGTGAAATGAACATACCTGACTCTTATGGATCCCATAATTATATTTAAATCCATTCACAACCTTCAAGCCGATTCCGCTTGCACCGAGCTAGGCTAATAGCCTTACCTGGGTCCATAATAACCCACATTTCCTCATAAAATGCAAGAACAACATTCACAGCCGGAGCAAAACCCCTACATCCGCAACCAAATGAACCAGGCGCTCTCCAGGCATAAACTCTCAAATAAAAAATATTATACTTATTTATACTTGGTCTGAATCTTCAATCAATCAAGTGACTACATGTCACACTCCTACGATCTTCGCGTGGAATACACTTCCATGACCTCATGCACTAGATAACAAGTCTGCACCTCCATACCACCAGCCACACAACTGTTGTAAAGTCTACCATGAAATCTACAACCAGAACGCAACACCTCTTACACAACCACCGATCTCAGGTGATGCTGAAGACAATACCAGCTTACTCTAAACATCCAAATCCCTTTCCTTGCTCATCCGAGCTCGTGACATCCTTTCCAAAACCGAACTGATACCTTCATACTCGCTTCCAAATTTCATATTGTTCACTGCACCTAACATGCCAATATGCAATCGCATAGGAATCTCGCCATAACCCTTGAACCACCAATAGGGTAAAGACTTTATCACATAGAAACCTTTTACTTAACTCAATTCAAGAGAACCATAACAACATAGGAGTGAATTCTCATATCACAAAACATGAAAATCCTCAAGTAATATTCTATACCACCATAATCCTTCCCGGATCCGCCTACACATGACATGCATAATACTTGAATGCTTCCAAACAAAATTAATTACGGCGGCTAAATCACTCACACATACCGTCATAACTCACATGCATAACTAATCGTGCTGAAAGGACTGACTACTGCCGCCACTGCGCCAATTCCACCATGGCTGACCATCTAACTTTTCCAAATTTCCATTACTCGCATCATTCTCAAACTCCACTTCTGCATGACATAACCAATTCACTCGTATACCTCCAACTGAAACTGATACGACACTTAGCCGCGCACTCAACTTATCAACAGCAAACTTCCCCCACTTTTCTCAAGCCATAGATCAAGATGAACAATAACTCACAGTGCCCATACGCTAACACCGCCTCAATACCGCAGTGAGATTCAATCAAACCTTTCATAAACTCATATAACACGACCCATCTTATACCTTAATCCAATTCGCACTCACCTTATGGATGATGATAACTCCAAATGAACACATAGAAACTCAATTCGCACTCACTTTGAGTGATTCCATTTCACGAGACTACTTTGTCTCTAAGCACATGAACCTCTCACGACCCAAATTTCCCTTTGTTGGGTATCGTGATGGAACCTAGTCTTAGGGACTAGGTAAGCCTAACATTTACTGACAACAACAATAATAAAAGAAAACTAGCAGTCTCGATATAAAATCTCAACAGAATGTACAAATTTTGCCAAAACCGGTAGTACAAGTAATAAGCTCAACGAATATTCTACAACTTCTAAGTAAAACTGTTTGGAAGTAGATACAATAGTGTATGAAGGTGACTCCGATGCCTGCGAACGCAGCAGCAGGTTACCTTGAGTCTCCTCGGCAATCATCCACACAGCTACTACAATATATACCTGGATATGCACACAAAAATGTGCAGAAGTGTAGTATGAGAACACCACAGCGTTGCCTAGTAAGTATCAAGACTAACCTCGGTGGAGTAGTGACGAGGACTAGTCAAGACACCACTGGTCGACCAAATAGATAACATGAATATAGAAAAGACCGAACGTTACATCTATCTAAGACTCCTCAAGATAATCCACCACAATGACAATATAAAGCGGAAGGAAATTACAGAAATCAATCACGAAACAACAAAAAAATACACAGAAAGATGGACTGCAAAACAAGCCGAACTGAAAGGAAACACAATACAATAGAGGACACTAATAACTCAACTCCACGTCGATTTGTTCACATCGGTCCTTAGCCATTAAAATCCATAACTGGTAGAAATCTTTAAACAGCAGTTCATATGAAAAACTTTTGCAAATAAAATCATTTTAGTATGGAAGAGTTTACTTTGAAAACATACTTGCTCCTAAAGTAGATATAAGTATAATTAATAGAGAGGATTACGTAAAACATAGTTTCTTTCAAACTACGAAGCTTTCCAAAGAGGCTTTCTCAATAAATGAATTCCAAATATCATTTTAAGCAAAACTAGTGCTTTTCAAATATACATTAGATGTAAAAGTCATTCAAATATAATCATTTCAAAACCATTTCTTTTTCAATAATACTTTTCAGTAAAATCCCTTGATAAAAATCTCCTCAAGATTATCCATCGCGACTCAGTCCGTCACTTAGAAATTTCCATGCAGTACAGGAGGAATATCAAATCTTGCCAATAAATGCAGTAAATGGCGAACAAAAATGACAGAAATAATAATGCATAAATACGGCACGGAATGTCCCTTCGTGCTAACATAACATAACATGGCACGGAATGTCCCCTCGTGCTAAATAACATAATCATGGCACGGAATGTCCCCTCGTGCTAAATAACATAATCATGGCACGGCATTATCCTTCGTGCTAAATATCATAAACATGGCACGACATTATCATTCGTTCTAAATAATATAATCATGGCACAGAATGTTCCCTCGTGCTAAATATCGTAAACATGGAACGGCATTATCCTTCGTGCTAAATATCATAAACAACAGTTTGGCAAGGAAAAACTAACAATATGACCCATAAATCACCACATCCCGGCAAGGGAGTCAACAATAAAAACAATATCATTACAGCTTAACCAGTAATTGTGATGACCCAAAGGGTCATCACCTATTTTATTACCCATCACGTACTTCCGAGGCCTTGAAAACCTCACTTGTATTTTCCTCGATTTGTGTGCGCAATCCAGGCGCGTAGCCGGGCAGCTTATATACGAGATTCTGTGAAATATACTAAGATATCATATTAAAATGAATAAATTTGACTTCGGTCAACATTTTGGGTAAACGGACCCGGACTCGTGATTTGACGATCCGGGAGGGTCCGTAGGAAAATATGGGACTTGGGCGTATGCACGGAATCGAATTCCGAGGTCCCAAGCCCGAGAAATGAATTTTTGAATTAAATTGTTTTCTGAAAATATCTATGGAAATTTGAAAATGAAATTTGATTAGAAAGTGATGGTATCGGGCCCGTATTCTTTAAAGTTTGGTTGAAATTGGATGTCGTTTGATGTGTTTCGGACTTAAAATGGAAAATTTGATGTTTTATGAAACTTGATAGAATTCATGGATTTTGAGGCTTAATTCGATGTATATGATATTATTTTGGCGATTTGATCGCACGGATAAGTTCATAGGATGTTTTTGAGGTAGTGTGTATTAGATAGGCCACGGAGTTCATTTTTGAACTTGGAATTTGCTGGTGTAACTGATCTGCAGGCTTTGTATTTGCGAAGCCAGCATCACAAATACGAGCAATTCATCGCAAATGCGAAGGTGCCCTAGCTGGCCAGGGATCGCAAATGCGACATTTTTGGTCGCAAATGCGAAGTTCCTCCCTTTGCTCAGTGTTCACAAATGCGAACTATTCTTCGCAATTCCCATGCAGGGGTGTTCACAATTGCTATGCCAACCAGTGCCATGTACTGTACAAAACCGAGATTTTTACTTCAAATTTCATATTTTCTCAAACTCAACACTCTCAAGCGATTTTTCCAAAGAACAAGACTCTTCCAAATCAGTTGTAAGTGGTTTTTACTCATTTCTTTTCAATCATTAACATCATTTAACATGTTTTCAACTTAAAATCAAAGATTATCATGGGTAAAATTTGCTGAATTGGGTAAAACATTGGTTTTTTCATAAATTGGGATTTGAGTGGGTGATTGACCTCCGATTTGAGAGATTTTTATATGGCTAGACTCGTGAGAGTACGAGGGTTCTGGAAATGTATTACCCGACTCCGAGATGCTGGCCTGGGGGCATTTTGGTCATTTCACCTAATTTCGCGCAGTAACCTTAAATTGAATAGTAGAATCAGTTGCATGAAATGTTAATTACGGTATGAAATTTATTTAAATAGATTCAATCCATTTGGAGTCGTATTCTTGTGGCAAACGTGTGGTTTCGGGTTGATTGCTATACTTCGGACCCGAGGTAAGTGTTCGGTCTAACCTTAGCTTAAGAGAATAGGAGTTGAGTCTTGTTTGCTACTTGCTATTTGTAGAGTACGAGGTATAGGCATGGTGACGAGTATCTATACATTGGCGTCTAGCATGACCGTGGGTCCTTATATTGTGAATATTCTGGTGTTGTGGAAATTTCCATGTTTAATTGATAATTTCTATATGTTGTGAAGAATATGTGGATGGAATTGTATCCTGTAAACTCTGTTGGAGCATTGGCTCAAATTGTAACGAATAACGAAGAAATATGAGATAGTATGTCTTTGGAGCATTGACTCAAATTGTGAATTGAATAATGAAGAGGTATGAGATAGTATGTCTTTAGAGCATTGGCTCAAATTATGGATTGAATAATGAAGAGATATGAGATAGTATGTCTTTGGAGCATTGGCTCAACTTGTGAATTGAATAATGAGGAAATATGATATATTACATCCTTTGGAGCATTGGCTCAAGTGATAGAATAAATCACGGAAATGAAAGTGAAAGAAAGATGAAGAATTACTAAAATATACCTTTGTCGGGTGATGCCGTGCCATGATTCTTATTAAAAGCACGAAGGGTGATGTCGTGCCATGATTCTTATTAAAAGCACGAAGGGTGATGCCGTGCCATGATTCTTATTAAAAGCACGAAGGTTAATTCCGTGCCGACATAGTGAGATTAAAGCACGAAGGGTGATGTCGTGCACTTGTCTTAGTGAGAATGAGAGTAAAGCACAAAGGGTGATGCCGTGCACTTGTTTTGGTGAGTATGAGAGTAAAGCACGAAGGGTGATGCCGTGCACTTGTTTATTCCCTATTGTTATTCTGATACTAGTCAGTTACCTTGTTCTGTTACTTAAATAAGTGTTTTCTTTTCCCTTTTGTACTCTGGAATGTTTTTCCAGTAATTGCACTTAACTGTTTACTTCCTGCCGTTATTTCTATACCTACATTTATTTGAACTGCACAGGTTTATTTGGTAGTCCAGTTCTAGCCTCGTCACTACTTCGCCGAGGTTAGGCTGGGAACTTACTCAGTACATGGGGTCGATTGTACTGATGCTACACCTGCACTTCTTTATGTTGTGTAGATTACACAGCCGGATCCGGAGGACATCATTAGTGGGAGTGTCTTCCAGCTCATCATAGAGGCTTCAAGGTATACCCGCTGGCGTTCGTGGGCCTTGGCGTCTCTTCTATCCCCTTGTCTTCGATTATGTCTTGTTTTTCCTTTAGTTTCAGAGGCAGACATGTATTTCCTTTCGGACTTGTATTTAGCACTCTTAGACACTTTGTGAGTTTGTGACTCCAGGTTTTGGGAAATTTTTGCGTCGTTGTATTATGATATCCTTAATTAGCATGAGACCATATTTATTTCCGCTGTTAAATTGTGAACCGTTTAGTTTATCCTATTAAATTGGTGTTAATTTGCTAGTTTATTTATATACGTTGGCTTGTCTAGCGGGTTCAACGTTAGACGCCATCACGGCCCGATGGAGGGATTTCGGGGCGTGACAGTAATAGAACCCACATATCCCGGCAAGGAAGTCAACAGTACAAACGATATCATTCACAGCATAAACAGTAATAGGAACCATCACATCCCGGCAAGGGAGTCAACAATACAAACCATATCATTAACAACATAAACAGTAATAAGAACCATAACATCCCGGCAAGGGAAATAGCTATAACCAATCTCACCTAAGCAGTTTACTTCACGGAATAACACTCGGCTTCAAACAAAAAGGCTTAATAATAGGAAACATCAAAGAAATACCAACAACATAAATGTCTAAAAATTATACCTAAGTGGTAGTAATAGGAATAGTCGTACAAATCACAATGTAAGACTCACGGGCATGCTTGACTCTAACGAATAAATGTCCCAACTATGGCTAGTCAACCATAAGGCTATATGACACTAATTATACTCAATTATGCAAGCTAGGAAGAAAATATAGAGAAGTAGAATATTCAGTTAATTCAAGTAAACTCAAATAGCCAACGAAGAATCCAAAAACAAGAAATTCTAATTTAAACAGGAAAGAATGAAATTAGCAACCAAGCATTCAAGTGTAACAATTACAAATCATACACAGGTAATATAAGAATCTATGAATCCTAAAAGGGCAATCTAATTGCAAATAAGTACAAGTACACACTCATCACCTCGCATACTCAGACTAAAACCAACAAGGAAGACTCAATCATAAGGGGTAGTTCTCCCACACAAGGTTAGGCAAGATACTTAACTCAAAGACGACAACCTGGTACTCAAAAATAGACTTCTCGGGCGGAAAGACCTCCAGACGGCTTACAATCAACTAAAACAACTTCAAAATACACATTAAACGTATAAGGAACGATTCCGAATAATAAAGTCTCAAACTTTACAAAATCATAAAAATCGACCTAAAAGTCGACCCCCAGGCCCGCACCTCGAAACCCGAAAAATTTTACAAATTCCGATTACACATTCCGAAACGAGTTCACCAATACTAAATTCATCCAATTCCGATAACATTTGGTCTTTCAAATCATGATTTTTCGTTTTAGAAACTTTCTTTCCAAACCCACAATCCCATCAACCCAAAACACAAATTAAATTATGAAAACAAGAACTAATTCATGAAATATAATTAATTCTAGTGGAAGAACACTTACCCATTCGATTTGTGTGAAAAACCCCACAAGGAATCGCCCAAAACCAAGTTCTAGAAGTCAAAATATGTTTAAAATGGTGAAACCCCCGATTTTGCAAACTTATATTCTGCCCAGGTATTTTGTGAATCGTGATCGCAGGAATCGAGGCGCGATCACGTAGAAAGAATTAGCTGCTGATGTAAGATGTGCTACGCGATCGCGGGAAACCTTATGCGATCGCGTATAAGGGGCAAGCTGGTTTCTGCGATCGCGGATGGAGTTATGCGATCGCAGTGAAGGAAAAACTAGGGGTCCAAATTAACACTATGCGATCGCGACTAAGCCTATGCGATCGCATAGAAGGGAGGGACAGCAGACAGATACAGCAGTGCCAAAAAGGAGAAAAATGACCCGAAGCCTATCCGGAAATCACCCGGGGTCCCCGGAACCCCGTCCAATAATACACACAAGTCATATAACCTAACACGGACTCGCTCGAGGTTTCAAAACATATACAATAACACTAAAACGATGAATTAAACAAAAAATCAATGAAATTCTTCAAAACTTCTTTAAACATCAAATTTTTGCATTTAAGGTCCGAATCACGCCAAACGAAGTCCGCTACATACCAAACTTCACAGATAACACATATAAATCATATTAAACCTGTTCCAGGCTCCGGAACAAAGATACGAGCCCGATACCACAAGTTTCACATCAAATTTCATTTTCAAAAACCTTTATATTATTCAGAAAATAATTTTCTTTAAAAATTCATTTCTCGGGCTTTGGACCTCGGAATTCGACTCCGGACATACGCCCAAGTCCCATATTTTTCTACGGACCCTCAAGGATCGTCAAATCACGGGTCCGGGTACGTTTACCAAAAATGTTGACCGAAGTCAACTTTATTCAAATTTCTAATATAAAATTATCATTTTTATCAGTTTTTCACATAAAGGCTTCCCGGCTACACCGCCCGGGATGCGCATGCAAATCGAGGTAAGATAGAATGAGATTTTTACAACCTCAGAACATAGAATTAGCTGGAAAAATACAGGATGACTTTTTGGGTCATCACAGAACCGTTTCATGCTCTCCTTGCATGCATATTCACATCTTCGACCGGCATACCCATTCTGATAACCCTTCTATGAACCCGAAGTCGTTTCTCCCTTCTATGAACCCAAATGCTACTATGCACGCCGAAGATAACATAGAACACTCCAACCATTCATTTTTTTCTCTTTCCCATAATTCCGCTGAAAAAGCTCGATTCTTAACCATATTGTGGGCTTGAAATCCTTAGACACCACATTCTGACCTTTGAATTTACTAGGACCGCTATTGAGAGTCACCTAAACCTGATTCCATAAGGCCAACCTTTGCACACATTTATCAAATCCTATGCTCAATTACTACTCATGATTTCTTCTCTTAGCTGTAATAACCCACTAATATGTCGATGACCAGAATATTCGCCAGTAGATACCCATGCATCCCAATCACAGGCGGTGGAACTCTCCCACTTAGCATGACGCCGCCATCACACAAATCTGGAACTCACCAAGAACATTCCTTCCTTGTTGACATGATCCTGCATAACCAACTCACCAAATTCCTTGAAATACTTCCGTTAGCATTTCACAAGAACTCTGAGTCTTTAACCACATTCTCATATCCGACCTCTTGCAGAATAGTCAGTAAAATCCCTCGGGAAACTCCACCAACCACGCAACCACTGGCCTTCTCACAGAATATTACCCACCTACGAGAGTTACCAACCGACACCTTCCAACGACGTTGTACTACACAATCTCTACGACCTCAATACCCCATTCTACGCCCATTCTCATTTACCAACTTTACCAATTTGTCCGCTCCTCGTGGACATCTACTAAATGCGCGACAATATCTTCTAATTCACAGCTATGTTGCATCCTTCTTCATATCGAATGGCTTCTCTCTATTGTATCCAATCTTCCGCCGAAATAGCCAATATTTCAAATTAAGCTCGTGTACCCAATCACCGTCCACTAAAATTCTCAAATCGCTCTAAACTTATCCTCAAGATGTGCAGCTATCTTACCATAGAACCATATGCTACGCTGCCACTCTCCCACTTTGGTCATACACACTCCTTCAAGAAACTGCTCGACTTCCGCTTCTTACACTTGGCCTTCAAGAAATTTAACCATTGCCTGACACTTCCCACATGTCTTTCCTCATCGCATGCTGCCCAGTTGTTGCCGCAAATAAATATCATTCTCTGTAGCACTCAAACCAGCAGACCACCACAACTTCAAAATTCTCCGAAGATCATCTTTCTCGAGCCTCCTACATTAGAAATACTTATTCAATCCTGAACCACCTCACACCACGATCTCTGACAGCCGCTTCTTCAATATTACTTCACAGTACTCTGACCCAATGCAACTGAAGAAACCATAGCACCGGCGAACTTAACACATATTATTCTATCAAAGACGACGATGCCACATCAGGGATGAAGATTCCTCCTCACTTGAAAACACCCAATCTCATTACCTTATAAACCCGAAACTGATCATTTATAGTCCAATTGTCTCTCCTCTGCCGGAAATAAAATACTAAAATCTCGGAAACACGCTCCGAGTAGAACTCCTATCAAGTCATTCATTTCCCCGACATATGAGCAAACGTCCTATCATCATACCAATATTGTGCGATAACCAGGCGTAAGCATCATAAGAACCTGAGCATAGCCTCAAAGCTCTCAGAAACACAACTACTAAGTTGAAACTACATAATATCCTACCAAAGATCAACGACAATAGACCCAACCAACTACACACGGAAAAACATCACGCACCATATCCGTAGTACCATTACAATTCCTCAAGTTCTCAATTTATAGCAAGCGTTTCGCGACGTGTAAGATTGAGTAAGAAGAAACATAGGCATAAGCCTCAAAGGAATCAAACCGCATGATAAGGAATCAAGAAGTGAAGTACTCCTAACAGCCCTGTAGCCTCTCGAAGATAAGTACAGACGTCTTGCTACCAATCAACAAGACTCTACTAGACTTGCTTATGACTCGTGAGACCTAAGGGAACCTAGTGCTCTGATACCATGTTGTCACAACCCAAAACCTTTTCATTTCATTATATAATGATCAAGTAAACTGACCAAGTAAACAACGATATTTTAAATAATTCAATCGACAAATACATCCCAAAGTCATCCCAAAACCCGGTGTCACAAGTGCATGAGCACAATTTCTAGGAAGTATACATGTTTTACAATATTATCCGGAATACAAATTGGACAAGGAAATAAAGTACAATACAATACATCTGAGGGAGACTTTGCCGGCTGCGGATCGTCTCGAGAGGTGCAGCTCGCCCAGGTCCCCATATCAACCATGCCACGACGTCAAGCGGGGCCACTAGATATACATGCACCTATGCAATAAAAATGCACAGGAAGTGTAGTATGAGTACGGAAATAACGTGTACTCGGTAAGTATCCTGCCTAACCACTAAGAGGTAGTGACGAGAGGTCAAATTTGATACTTTCTAGAGGTCAATCTAATAAAATCAAGGGTGACACTAAGCATGGATATCATAAGTAATTAACAAGTAGTGATAGGAAATAACAACTTCTTTTAACATTTTCAACTTTGGAATCTTCGCCATTTCAGTTGACAATTTATAATTCTAGGATAGTAAACAATTAGAAATCACAAAAAGTACACAGCAATTATCATGCGCAAGCAATGGTGAGGGTCAAACGGCTCGAACCAACGATAAATGTAAAATATGTACTGCCGAAGGGTAGAACGGCTCGAACCATAGATGCATCTATTACCCCGCTCGCGAATCGATCATGCGACGCGGTCATATATAAATAATAGAGTTACCCTGCTCGTGAATCATACATGCGACTCACGTACACACAGATACACACATTCACACAATAAATTCACATTTTATCAGGAAAACAATCACCCAAGGAAGTGATAAAATTCTCTTTTAATGGACGCAAAGATAGCATTTAAATCTTTTCCAGAAATTCATTTACCAAGTTCGATAAGGTTTAATCGTTTCCAAATTCATCAATAAAGTTGCAAGTATGGAAAATAAAACATGTTTTTGGATCCTAGACTACCCGGACATAAGCATAATAGTAGCTACGCACGGACTCCAGTCACCTCGTGCGTACGTAGCCCCCACAAATAGCAGCATGTATTTAATTATTTCACCTATGAGGACAATTCCCTCTTACAAGGTTAGAAAGGAGACTTACCTCGTTCCGAAGATTCATAACCGGCGTCCAAGCCCTTCCAACGACTCACATTGATGCACCACGCCCAAAACATACCAAATAATGGGCAAACCAATGAAAATATACTCTAATACTTATGACAATTCAATTTATATAAATTTCCAACTCCGCTCGGAGAGTTGATAAAATTGCCCTCGGACCCACGTGCCCAGATTCTGAAATTTTTTGAAGATAAAGATTACCCATAACTTTACGAACCCAAATATACAATTATCTCTCAGTTTCATGCTCAAATTTGTGGTAATAATCCGAAAATACAAATTCTAGGTTTACTCCCAAATCCCATAATTTCTATAAATTCCCATGTCCAAATCTGCATATTATCATGTATTTAATTAATAAATGGGAAGAACCCACTTACCTAGAGTTGCTTGATGAAAATCTCCCCTTGAAGCTCTCCAAAATCGTCCAAGCCAAATGAAAAATGGGAGAAAATGGCCAAATCCCTCCTAATTCTCAAAAGGAGGGCTGTTTTTTTTACTTCTTCCTCACCCCTTCAGTCATGTAATTGTTTGATTGGATGTTATAATGCTATGAATTCGCAACAATTTTTTCTGTTTCATGTGTTCAAAATGCTTCCCAATATCACTTGCCAAACTGATTTACTTTTGAATCACTCGAATGCGTGAAAATAGTACAGATCTGTGTGGAGAAGGTGTCTTGATGTTGCACAAAGCATTCATATAGTAATTAATCCGTACTCCACATGGATATGTTATTTATTTAAAGTAGGATTTGAAAGGGAGATTTTCAAGTCAATTCGAGAATCTAAAAGCAGTCAGAATTAATTCAGGAATTTGATTAGTGCTAAATGGACTAGGAATGATAAAATAGTTCTGAAAGAGGCTATTCCTGCAGCATTTGCTTTCAAATTGAATCTCGTGTTTCTACTCTAAAGTTTCATTGTCCCTGATGTGTAGTCCTAACTACAATTGAATAGCATAAATTTTCATGGCTTAAAGCCATTGGTAATTAATCTTTCCCTTCCCCATTAGCTATATTTACATGACCTATGACAAATTTAGGCTTTAGATAATGAAAGAGTCGTTGACCCCATTAAACATAAGGGGTAGGTTTGGATTTAGATCGATAGACTCTTAGATAGCAAATTGGCTACTGGTAGCCCGTACCTCAAAGATAAAGTAATCAGATCAACTCAATGAGGATCAACTAAAATAGTGAAAAATAAAATTTGTAATCACATATATGTAACAAAAGGTATGGTTGCGCTCAAACAAATGAATTTCCTATCACTTTACCTCACAATAATCTCAAATTAATTTTTTTTGGAAAATAATAAGAATATCATAGTTTGCTTTAAGTGATTAATAATAAATTATCGTGTCTATGGGTACGGCTCCCGTAGCATAGTCATGATACGTAATCTCCATTTGGGTGTGCATTTCATGTGACCCGACCATAACGTCGAACAATATTAAAATCACACAATTGTGGGTGCATTTTATGTGACGCGTTTCGCAACATGTACCAAAACGACAAGTGTAAGACATCGTGACTTGTTTCAAAATAATCCCATAAATATCAAAAATGGTTTATGTGCACATGTCGTAAGTTAAAAAATACCTCTTTTAGATGAAAGTTCCGAAATTTAGAGAATAAATTAAATATCGCCTCAAATAGGCATCTTAATTGTCATGATTGTAGTCACGACTATATAATCTACACTCGGGTGTGGCAACTCATGTCCCCGACTCTAACTCAAAACCACAATAATAATCACATTTGTAATTGCGGGTGCATTTTATGTGGCGCATTTACAATGTTTCCAAAAACAAACAAGTGTACGCCATCGTGACTTGTTTCAAGATAAATCCATAAATATTAAAAGCGGCTGAAAGTTAAAAAGGTTAAATGCACAATAGGATAAAATACGTAAATAATCAGATAACTTAGGCCAAATATTAATAGTTAAGCAACCGTGCTAGAACCACGGAACTCGGGAATGCCTAACACCTTCTCCCGGGTAAACAAAATTCCTTACTCGGATTTCTGGTCACAAACAACTTAAAATCGAGTCTAAAATTCCTCGGTTTGGGATTTCAATAAACGGTGTCCCGGAACATCGTCAAAAACTAGGGTGGCTACTCTGAAAATTAAAATAAATCCCAAATCCGAATAATGTCACTTAAAGTCGAAAAACTCCCTTATTACCCTTCATTAATCCAGGTAGTGAAAAACCTGTTCCCCAGGCAATAACATAACTTGTTGACCTCTCCAGACACCAGCATAACATGGTGATCTCTTCTTTTCCTAACAACGGCATAACCCATTGATCATTTCCAAACACTGGCATAACCCAGTGATATCCTTTTCCCGGCAACAGCATAACCTGTTGACCTTTCCAGACACCAGCATAACCTGGTGATCTCTTTTCTTGACAACAGCATAACCCGTTGATCCTCTCCCAGACACCGGCGTAACCCGGCGATCATTCTTGACGACAACATAACCTGTCAATCTTTTCCAACATAGGGTCTCCAATCCCTAGTTGATTTTTATTTTTAGACATAGGGTCTCCACTCCCTAGTCTTCTTTCCAACATAGGGTCTCCAATCCCTAGTTGATTTTATTTTAAGACATAGGGTCTCCACTCCCTAGTCTTCTTTCCAACATAGGGTTTCCAATCCCTAGTTGATTTTATTTTTAGATATAGGGTCTCCACTCCCTAGTCTTCTTTCCAACATAGGGTTTCCAATCCCTAGTTGATTTTATTTTTAGATATAGGGTCTCCACTCCCTAGTCTTCTTTCCAAAATAGGGTCTCCAATCCCTAGTTGATTTTATTTTTGGACATAGGGTCTCCACTCCCGAGTCTTCTTTCCAACATAGGGTCTCCAATCCCTACTTGATTTTATTTTTAGACATAGGGTCTCCACACCCTAGTTTTCTTTCCCATATATGGTCTTCACTCCCTAGTTGATTTTACTTTTAGGTATAGGGTATTCACTCCCTAGTTGATTTTACTTTTAGGCATAGGGTATCCACCCCCTAGTCTGCATTCACTCCGGGTACACAATTCCCGGCTTTTCACTGCTTTCAATAATAAAATAGCATAGATTTCATTACAATAACACAATTTTCCTAGTGAAAACTGAGGCAGAAAATTTCGTTCATTCTTGATTTTGTGCGGGTTACATTTTAGGACAATGGATTCGAGACGATCGAAAAAAGAAGTTTCGATCCAGAATAAAAGAGAGAAAGAGAAGGTTGAATCCAAAGTGCAGAATCGGGGAAGACATGGACTATTCAGGACGAGATTGAAGCCATCCGTTATGTATATCCTGCCTTGATTGGGAGGACAAGAAGATGAACCAGCACCTGCAGTTAACAAGCATTACGATTCAGATCGGAGTCTGTATAAAAGCGCAGCCAAGACTCAAGATCAAGCTTCAGAAGACTCATAGATAAGAATCTTGTAACTCGTAGTTGATATGTTTAGTTTAGTCTTTTTCATTTTCATTTCGGTGTAATAAGGAGCTCAGCAAGCAGTAAGCAGCAGCAACAGCAGTGAAATCACAGCTTTCTGGTAGTCCCAGCTACCAAAACTTCCAGAACTACACTGAACTGATTTCTTTATAGCCAAGGATATGTAGGCAACCTCTGAAGCAAGGTTCAGTCAAAACTTTTTCAAAATTCTTCCAAATGGAGTAGCAAACGGGCAAAAATTGCTCGTAATTGCTCACTTTATCTTTTCCCGAAAACTCTTCATGTTCTCGAGCAAAGAGGGGCAGCTGTGAACACCCAATTTTTGCCCCGCATGGAAATTACTCCTAAAAATAATCAAAAAGTAATTTTTAATGAATTTTAGGAATATTTCTCTATTTAGTTGCATTTCATGCATGTTTAATACTTTAAAATTATAGAACAATCATTAAAAAATTGTCACATTTTTATTTCATGCCATCTTAGATTTAATTTGTATTTTTAGGAATTAATTACTCTTTAATTGTTAGATTAATATATAAAAATCACAAAAACACACATAATCTTACTTAATTTTCTTATTACATCTTTAGGTTCAATTAATTAACTAAAATTTGGAATCCACAAATTAATTAGCTTAAGTAATTATTTTAACCAAGGGGTTTAATCTTGCAAACTAATTTCTAAGTGTTATGTTAATTAGAATGACTAATAATGCAAAAGAAAGAAAAGAAAAAGGGAAGCTAAAATCGGGCCGGGCCAATTTTCATGGCCCAACTTCCTCCCGGTCCGGCTCATACCCTTCCCCTCACCTATTAAAATAAAAATAAGACCTAATTCACAAAAGGAGGGCCGTTTTTTTTTACTTCTTCCTCACCCCTTCATCATCTCAATAATCAGATCCCCATCCCCAATTTCCCTAACCTAGCAGCCACATCCCATGGAGAGAGACATCACCGCCGTTTTTCCCATGAACCTGAACTTAGCCGCCTCTCTGTCTTCTCCATTCATCTCTCCATGAACACAGAAGACAGACTCCTCTAGAGAAAACCCTAGCAGCGACCATTCTCATCTACGCTCCTCGTTTGCTCAACGTGGCTAAATACACATTCTACGGCCTATGTTTGAAACAGTAAAGAAATGGGGTTTGAAACTCGAAAAATAGAGATATCTGAAAAAATGAGAGATATCTTTTTCATGTGTTCAAAAGGCTTTCCAATATCACCTGCCAGACTAATTTAGTTTTGAATCACTCGAATGCATGAAAGTAGTACAGATCTGTGTGGAGAAGGTGTCTTGATGTCGCACAAAGCATTAATATAGTAATTAATCCGTACTCCACATGAATATGTTGTTTATTTAAAGTAGGATTTGGAAGGGAGATTTTCAAGTTAATTCGAGAATCTAAAAGCAGTCAGCATCAATTCAGGAATTTGATTAGTCCTAAACGGACTAGGAATGATAAAATAGTTCTGAAAGAAGCTATTCCTGCAACATTTGCTTTCAAATTGAATCTCCTGTTTCTACTCTAAAGTTTGATTGTCCCTAATGTGTAGTCTCAACTACAATTGAATAGCCTAAATGTCCATGGCTTAAAGCCGTTGGTAATTAATCTTTCCTTTTCCCCATTAGCTATCTTTACATGACCTATAACAAATTTAGGCTTTAGATAATGGAAGAGTTGTTGACCCCATTAAACATAAGGGGTAGGTTTGGATTTAGATCGATAGACTCTTACATAGCAAATCGGCTACTGGCATCCCGTACCTCAAAAATAAAGTAATCAGATCAACTCAATGAGGATCAACTACAATAGTGAAAAATAAAATTTGTAATCACATATATGTAACAAAAGGTATGGTTACCCTCAAACAAGTGAATTTCCTAACTCTTTACCTCACAATAATCTCAAATTAATTTTTTTTGGAAAATAATAAGAATATCGTAGTTTGCTTTAAGTGATTAACAATAAATTATCGTGGCTATGGGTACGGCTCCCATAGCATAGTCATGATACGTAATCTCCATTTGGGTGGCATTTCATGTGACCCGACCTTAACTTCGATAAATATTAAAATCACACGTAGCAATCCCGGGTGCATTTCATGTGACGCGGTTCGCAACATGTACCAAAACGACAGGTGTACGACATCGTGACTTGATTCAAAATAATCTCATAAATATCAAAAATGGTTTATGTGCACATGCCGTAAGTTAAAAAATACCTCTTTTAGATGAAAGTTCCGAAATTTAGAGAATAAATTGAATATCGCCTCAAATAGGCATCTTAATTGTCATGATTGTATTCACGACTATATAATCTACACTCAGGTGTGGCAACTCATGTCCTCGACTCTAACTCAAAACCACAATAATAATCACGTGTTGTAATTCCGAGTGCATTTAATGTGGCGCAGTTACAATGTTTCCAAAAACAAACAAATGTACACCATCATGACTTGTTTCAAGATAAATCCATAAATATTAAAAGCGGTTGAAAGTTAAAAAGGTTAAATGCACAATAGGCTAAAATACGTAAATAATCAGATAACTTAGGCCAAATATTAATAGTTAAGCGACCGTGCTAGAACCACGGAACTCGGGGATGCCTAACACCTTCTCCCGGGTAAACAAAATTCCTTACTCAGATTTCTGGTCGCAGACAACTTAAAAAAGAGTCTAAAATTCCTCGATTTGGGATTTCAATAAACGGTGTCCCGGAACATCGTCAAAAGCCGGGGTGGCGACTCTGAAAATTAAAATAAATCCCAAATCCGAATAATGTCACTTAAAGTGGAAAAACTCCCTTATTACCCTACATTAATCCAGGTAGTGAAAAAGGAGGTGTGACAGCGACGCCAAAGCCGCACCTGCGGCTCTTGTAGAGCAGGTGCGGTCACACCAGAAACCAGCAGCCTTAGCCTTTCCCAACTTCCAAATTTGATCCGATAACCACCCGGAATCCACCCGGGGCTCCCGGGGCCCCGTCCAATCACACCAACCAGTTCCAAAACATAATGCGGACCTGCTCGAGGCCTCAAATCACATCAAATAACATCGAAATAATGGATCGCAACTCAATTCAATCCTTATGAACTTTGAAATTTCCAACTTCTACATTCGATGCCGAAACCTATCAAATCACGTCTGATTGAACCCAAATTTTGCACGCAAGTCACGTTCAACATTACGGACCTGCTCCAACTTTCGGAATCAGAATCCGACCTCGATATCAAAATTTCCACTTCCGGTCGGACTTCTTAAAAACCTTCAAATTTCTAATTTTATCCAAATGACTCCAAAATGACCTACGGACCTCTGAACTCACTTCTGAACACGCTCCTAACACCAGAATCACCATACGGAGCTATTTGCAGACTCGAAATCCCAAACGGAAATCAATAACACTGAAATGCACTTCAACCCAGACTTATGAAATTTCTTCTAAAATACTAACTTCCACAATATGCGCCGAAACGCTCCCGGGTGATCCAAAACTCTTTCCGAACATACTTCTAAGTACGAAATCATCATATGAACCTGCTGGAACCTTCAAATCCTTATTCTGACATCGTTTACTCAAAAATCCAATCTTAGTCAATTCTTCCAACTTAAGGCTTCCGAAATAAGAACTTTCTTTTCAATTCGACTCCGAACTTCCCGAAATCAAGTTCCGACCACGCCTACAAGTCATAATACCTGAAATGAAGCTGCTCATGGCGTTAAACCGCCAAACGACGCGCTAGAGCTCAAAACAATCGGTCGGATACTTATAAGGTATGTTTTTATTAGTATTAAATTTAAATTTGTTTTCTTTTCTCATTTATTTTCCATAACTTTATTATTTTTCTTATTAAGGCTTCATCCTCGCCCGTTACGGAGGCCGCTTTGTGCGATACTGACCTGGCTGCGACGGATGATTATATTTAGGAGCCCGACGAAATCATGGTAAGACAATTTAAATTGGTGTGACTTAATATATATTTTCTTATACTGAGCTGACTTATTGTTCTGTAGGTTTCTACTGGACCGACGACCCATTCTACCAATCCTGCCAGCACGTGATGAGGATGATCCTGATAGCATAGCCGTGCGGGATGGGATGCGCCTCAAGCCAGCGACTACATTGAAGCACATAGGTTGTGGGACACGTTGATTCTCATTCATTTGTTTTGTATTTGATGTAAATATTATTTTATGAAATTCGAAGATCTACTAAAAAAATTTCCATTTTTTAATCCAATACTATTTTTTATTACATGAACGGGAGGGAGAATTCATTAATTTACTCAACTGAAAAATGTTAAATATCAATAAGATTTAACAACAATGGAAACATAATTTTATTTGATACATCTTGCAACATAAACAAGTACATACAGTTATTACAACTACATTACGAAACCCAGTTACTATGTGTATCCTTGATAGTTGGGCACGTTAGAAGAACTCCCACCAGGAGCTGGATTACCACCACCACCCAAACTATTCGAAGGACATTTTTGATGGTCGTGTCCTGTTTGCGAGCATATACCACATTTGCGCGCATAAACATTATCGCTAACATCCATTTGGTTTCGTATACGTGTTCTCTTTTGCACCTGTATTCGATGCAAAAACTCCTTGTTACACACCTTTTTAAATGGTTATGGTGGCCAATAATGCTCAGCACCCACTAGCTGTAACTGCCCACTACAGGTGTTTAAGTATGCAGCAACACTATCTTATTTATCAACGTAGTTGGTTGTCTCAAAACAAACATGTTGAAAGCACCTGATGGCATGTGAGCACGGCATGTGGTAGATGGAAAATACCACAAGAGCATAATCTTCTGGATTCATTTATGGTATGTACATTATTCCCCCGATTTTGCTAGATAGTGGTGCGAACTTCAAAATTATTTATGTCATGATCATACTGTAAAAATGAATGCCAATATGCTCGCCACCTATATTTCTCAATTCTTTTCATCGGCTGTGGCATAAAATAAACACCTATTTCCATCAATGATGTTCCAGCTGCAGCCCTTTCAACATACCTCTTAGCCATCTGCTTGAACGACATCCGCACCATGGCAGTGATAGGCAATCCTCTTGCCGACTTCAGTGACCCGTTGAAAGACTCTAACACATTTGTAGTCAGAATTCCCCCATCTTCTTCCACCATCCTCATGCAAAGTCCACTTGTCAAGCTCATGTCGCATCAACCTATGATAGGCTCTCTGGTCTTCCTGCCTGATAGATTTCATGTGCCTCCAGAATTTATGCTCTTGGTGGTCTGTTGCTGCCATCCACATCAATCATGTAGATCCTTGTTGGGATGTGCCTTCTGGAAATTGGCCTTCAGGTGCCTCACATAGTAACGCTGGTAGGCATAAAGTTCTTGCCATGCTTGCACATTCTCTACAGAACTTAAGATACCACCATGCCGATCAGATATTAGACATATATCAGAACTTTGTTTGACAACGTGCTCTTTCAAATGATTCAAAAATAGCGTCCACATCTCTTGACTTTCATTGGCACAAATAGCAAAAGTTAGAGGAAACATTTGTCCATTAGCATCTACTGCAACGGCAATCAGCAGCTTGATATCTTACTTTCCATAGACATGAGTGTCGTGTATGGATATACCGTCTGGCAATACAGAAAACCATCAATTGCTGGTTTAAATGCCCAGAACACGTAACTGAATATACATTCTGGTCTTCCCGGACTCCGCTCAAGCTTCCATTCAACAACCATCCCGGGGTTAAAGTGTTGCAGTGCGGTCATGTACATGGGTAGAGTTGCAAATGACTTATCCCAGTTACCATAAACAATTTCAAATGCACGTTTGCGCTCGAGAAATGCCTTTTTTTTGGTAATAGTATGGCCATATTCCTGGTGGACTAATGTAATGCACTCTATGATTTTATACCTTATCGACGCTTCAAGGTGTGGAATAAGGACAAGAGAAATAAAGTCAATATCCAAATTGTAGTGATTCCCATTGAATGTGTCCTTTTGACATATGTGGGTTTTAATGTATTTACCAATTTTCCACATACCTATGTTCTTCTTGCTCGCACGCAACATCCATTGACAACTCGTAAACCATCTGCGGCAAACAACCTTGTATACATCCGGACTTGACTCCCATACCTTCATCTCATGACACTCTTTTACGTTGTACACTTTTTCCGCCCTGCTTAGGCACGCTTTATCAGGAAAAAGCATGCCCTTTGCCAGCACCGTTAGTCTAGAATCATCCCATATTGTTGTCCAAATTTCATCAAAATCCCTTATGATAGCATCCACATCCGGAATACTTGGAAAATGATCAATCCAGGGAATCTTCCTTGAATGAAACGGAACTTGGGACTCGTACACTCTTGGTCTAATGGGGGGTTGAGCATACTCCCTCATCAAATCAGATCCTTCATTATCTTCCTCATCATCACCATCCTCGCGAGGGAAGGGTGTTTCGTCTCCGGAATCATCGGCATTGTTGTTATAATCACTATTCTCTTCCTCACTCTGTGCATCTGCCAGATCCCGATTTAATATGTCATCTTCAGGAAATTGAGTCAGGACAAGTGGTTCAACTTGCTCGTTTTCACTGCACAAACCAAAAATAATAAGCTACTCAAATTAATAAATAATTTCCATATAGTTGTATCACTTCACTTACAAGTCGTAATATGTTGACATTCCTTGATGGACATTATCCTGTTGGTGATGACTCCCGGATGGACCACCATGATCCAACACACCAGAACTAGGCATATTCCAACTGGGGCGTGGGTTCATAACTTGTAAAAGTCATATCTGGTTGGTACCCCATGTGGAATATATTTTCAATACAACAAAATATACATCGTAACAATAAAGAAAATTAAAGTTTACCACTCGTCTTGTGGATTATGTATCGCAGGAGAGAAATTATTTCCTCGCTCCTCATTCGCCTGTGGTGATAAGTTTAAATCAGGCCAAACACTTTTAGCCGGAACCTTTCCGGCAAAAACTGCTCCAGAATAACCACCCGATGATTAAGGGTTATCCCTACTATGCTCAACCTCATTATTGCGAACGTCTTCAACCTTGACGTACATTTCCAACATTTTTATCACAAGAAATTCCCGGTATTCATCCGGAGTCCTCAAAATATCCCTCAAAGTTTCATCATCTCGATGTTAAACTCAGCGTAACAAGCAACCCCTTGTGGAGTGACGGAATACGGATATCTTCCGGTTACTTTAAGGTTCACTGAACGTTTCCTCACACTCATTTTATTACTTAGCAAGGATACTAACCTATCGTACTCCATTTTAAATGGCAACTTAATATGAAACTGTGGAGATAAACTATAACTCACAGAGTTATTCTCCACCACAACCTCACCCCCCTCCCCCCCCCCCCCCNTTCTTGAATGGATTTTATAAAATCCTAACACCTTTAAATAACGCAATGCCTAGCTCAGGGGGGGGGCTGAATTCTTTTAGGTATAGCGCTCTTTTAAAGGACGCTATACCGATTTGAATTATTATTATGTCAGTTAAATGTAGGAGACTTATTGGTGGGCCCACCAAACAGGTATAGCGCTCTTTAAAAAGCGCTATATATATAACGCCTTTAATAACAACGTTATATATGTATAGTGTTGTTTTAAAGAGCGCTAGACTTTAACGTCCAAAACGTCTGTTAAAATACATCGCTCTTTAAAAGAGTGTTATACATAGATATGTCACTCTTTTTTTAACACTTATTTCTGTCCTACTTGACAAGAAGAACCACATTTAGGTTCTGGACTCCAATTTTTAAAATCATTGTGCTCTCATTGCAATCAATCAGACAGGAAGAATCATCTTGGTCATCGTTAATGTTGGCAGTTCCATTCCAATTGACTCAAATACTTCTAGCTTGTCAATTTTGAAGGACCCTTCTCTTTGGATAATTGCCTCTACTTCTTCCTTGCATGGCATGTACATTGGCATATTAAAAGCATCTGCATTAGCCTTCTCCGAGATTGTTAGGGATATAGTAGATATGCCCTAGATCCAATCTCATATTTGATAATTTGAACATATTTTTGTGAACGTTATTTCATTTAAAATATATATGGCATTTGATATTATTTTATCATTATTATTAATTGCTTGATTAATTTGATAAGGTCCTTGATTAAATTTTGAGACTTGTCATCATGATAGAGATCATGACAGTGAGAGTAAAGTTTCTTATAATTTAATCTAAAGTTGTTCTTGATCCTAGGAATATTAATTTGGATATTAGTAGTCCGGTTAGATTAATATATATGTGATCGTCTTTATGAGATAAAGATTAGTTGATCAAGTTAACTAATTCACATAGATAGATGATGCATATAGAGATATGATCATTGAACCAACTCATTGGATAATTCCTGTCACGACCCATTTTACCCCACTGTAAGGTGTCGTGAAGGCACCTAGTATCTACAACTAGGTAAGGCTATTATTGCAGAAAAAGAAAGGAAACATAAAGATAAAAGCCAAAATATTGTAAGTTAATAAGCAAGGATAGTGCCACTCGGAAAATACAATAGCATCACTACCAAAACCCGGAATGTCGCAAATCACAAGCTTCTACAATTCTATATAGCTCTATACAATATGTCTGAAGAAAAAAAAGAAAAATCTCTAAGCGAGGGAATAGAAGGGGACTCAGAGGATCTGCGGACGCGAGCAGAAATACCTTGAAGTATCCTGGAATCAGCAAGCACGAACTAACCCTGAGGCTAATAGCTCATATCTACATTTGCACACGAAAACATGTGCAGGAAAGGGCATGAGTACACCATAATGGTACCCAGTAAGTGCCAAGCCTAACCTCGGTCGAGTAGTGACGAGGTCAGGTCACGGTCCTACCGGAGTAAATATAATAAACTAAAACAATAAAAGATACAAATATATTCTACAGTAAAATAGTTAAGGAAGTTAACAGAATTAACTGTCAAGGGTGCCCTCGGCTCAGAACAAAGAACTATATATCGGGGAAATCTCCCGGGATACTGTCCCGCAGTCCCCAAACAATTATGCAGTTTAGGCGGATCTCCTGGAATATGTCCATAGTCCTAAAAGAAATATGCCGTGTTGGGGGATCTCCCGGAATACATCTGTAGTCCCAAAGTAAATATGCAAGACATGGGGATCTCCCGGAATACGTCCGTAGTCCCAAAGTAAATATGCAAGACATGGGGATCTCCCATAATACGTTCGTAGTCCCAAAGTAAATATGCAGTGCAATAATGACATGGCAATTACAACATTTATATGTACAGTTTATACTAAATGCAATGAAGGGAAAATAGGAATCTACCTAAACATGCTGCACAAAATTTCAAGTAGACAGTAAAAACACATAGCATGCTTTCCTAATCTAAACAAGGCAAGTAAACATAGTAGTGAAATTTAATCAAAGGAAAACAGTTTATGATTTAGAAGAAAAACCGGGAATTTTCACAAGAATAGCCCGTGTATGTACTCGTCACCTCACTTACACGGCGCTCATACATCAAACAGACCAAACATCCTAAGGGGAAGTTCCCCCCCCCCCCCCTCTCACCCCTCCCCCCCCACATGGTTAGGCAACCCACTTACCTCAAACCGCTCAAATCAACCCAATATCATGCTTTTGCCACGAGTATCCAACTCCGAATGGACCAAATCTAATCAAATCAATTGCGTAATATAAATAATACTACAAGCAACTACTTTAGCTAATGAATTCGAAGCTAAGGAATGAAAATAGGAAAAACGCCCAAAAAATCTCCCCGGGCCCACGACTCGGAATCAGGTAAAAATCACAAATTACGAATACCCATTCACTAACGAGTCTAACCATACCAAATTTACTCAAATCCAATACCAAATTCTCGATCAAAATCCCAATATTTGGCCTAAGAACTTTTCTCAATTTTTCCCCAATTTTCACCCTCAAATCCGAAATTAGATGATAAAATTAAGCATAGGTTAGTGGTAATTAATCATAAATGAGTTAGGAATCCTTACCCAAAACCTCCCTCCGAAAATCTCCCCAAAATTCACATTCTACCAAGCTCTCAATCAACTTTTGAGTTATGAACAAAAAGCCCTCAATTTTGAACTTAAAATTTGCCCCGTTATTTCCTTAATCGTGATCGTGGAAACAACCTCGCGATCGTGAACAACAAATTAGTTGCCTCATGATGTTTACCCTATGCGAACGCGTCACCCTCCATGTGAAAATGATGCATAAGCTTCACTGACACAAGCGATCGTGATTTGATATCACGCGATCGCGAAGGGTGACACACAGCTCTCGTCTGCTGCCTTATTTTTTCTGCACGAACGCGGCCTGGCCCACGCATTCGCGATGCCTAACCTGCATGACCCACACAATCACGTCCCATTCTTTGCGAACGCATAGAGTTAAATCGATGTGGCCTCCCTATTTCTCTACGAGATGACGAACCTCCTCATGCGATCGCAATGAAGGACACTAGTTGCAGAACACCAGCAAAACCAGCCAACTTCTTAAGTCCAAAAATTACCCGTTGAGCATCTGAAAAACACCCGAGGCTCTCGGGACCTCAACCAAACATACCAAATAGTCATATAACCCCATACAAACTTAGTCAAGCCTTCAGACTACATCGAACAACATCAAAAACACGAATTGAGCTCGGATTCAAGCCTAAGAACTTAGAATTTTCCAAATTCGACAAGAAATGCTCAAACACATAAAACCTAGTCCGAAAGACCTCAACTTTCACACACAGGTCACAAATGACACTAAAAACATATAACCACTTTCGGAATTCCATTCCGGGCTCGATATCAAAATTTCCACTACCGGGCGAAATCGCCAAAAATCCAACTTTCGCCAGTTCAAGCCTAAATCTACTACAGACCTCCAAAACATATTCCAGACGTGCTCTTAAGCCCAAAATCACTCAAACGGAGCTAACAGAGTTGACAGAATTCCATTCCGAATTTGTCTTCACACAGTTCCAACTACGGTCCAAATTCTAAGACTTAAGCTCTCATTTAGAGACTAAGTGTCCCCAAACACTCCGAAACTCTCAACCAATCCTCCCGACAATTCACAAAAGTAGAATTAGATTTGGGGAAAACAGATATTAGGGGATCGGGGCTTTAACTCTCAAAACGACCGATCGGGTCATTACATCCTCCCCCTCTTAAAATAATTGTTCATCCTCGAACGAGTATAAAGACATACCTGAAGCTATGAAAAGATGAGGGTAATGCCTGCGCATATCCTGCTCAGTCTCCCAAGTCGCCTCCTCGACCAGCTGACCCCTCCACTGGACCTTTACTAAAGCAGTGTTCTTTGACCTTAGCTTTTTGACATGCCTGTCCAATATGACTGCTGGATCCTCAACATAAGATAGATCTTTAAGTGACCTCCCCAACATGTCGCAATATCTCAATCAGACCAATGAACCTCGGGCTCAGCTTGCCCTTTTTCCCGAATCTCATGACTCCCTTCATAGGAGATACCCGAAGCAAGACCCGCTCTCCAACCATAAATAACAAATCACAAACCTTCTAGTCCACATAACTCTTCTGTTTGTGCAAAGTATATCCTGAATCACCTTCACCTTATCCAGGGCATCCTGGACTAAATTTGTTCCCAATAATTGGTCCTCGCCCGGCTCAAACCAACCCACTGGGGACCGGTACCGTCTACCATAAAAAGCCTCATACGGTGCCATCTGAATGTTGGACTGGTAACTGTTGTTGTAGGCAAACTCTGCAAGTGGAAAGAACTGGTCCCATGACCCTCCAAACTCCATCACACATGCACGGAGCATATCCTCAAGAATCTGAATCGTGCACTCAAACAGCCCGTCCATCTGAGGGTGAAGGGATGTTCTCAGCTCCACCCTAGTACCCAACTCTTGGTGTACGCCTCTCCAGAATCGTGATGTGAATCTTGTTGTGGGCATCCTCAAGAATCAACTATCGAAGCCCATCTACATTAGGCACATATATCCAGCCCTACATCCTCATCATGCCATCATCCCCAATAGTCACATCTCTAGCATCACCTCGCCGAACCCGGTCCTGAAGGACTAGAATATGGGGATCATCATACTGGCACTCCCTGATACGGTCATAAAGAGAAGACTGAGCGACCACACAATCCAATACTCGGCTCGACTCTGAAATATCCAATCTCAAGAACTGAATGGGTAAGGCCTGAACGTCCAAGGCTAAGGGCCTTTCAGCTGCCGGATGATATGCCAAACTCGCCAAACACTCCGCCCCGCGACTCAAGGCATCAGCCCACATTGGCCTTCCCCGGGTGGTACAATATAGTGATATCATAGTCTTTAAGTAGCTCCAACGACCACCGCTGATGCAAATTAAGGTCATTTTGCTTGAACAGGTGTTGCAAACTTTGGTGATCAGTGTAGATCTCACAAGGAACACCGTACAAATAATGACGCCATATCTTCAAGGTGTGAACAATAGTTGCTAACTCGAGATCATGGACATGATAATTCTTGTCATGCACCTTCAACTTCCTAGACACGTAGGCAATCACCCTACCGTTCTGCATCAATACCGCTACAAGGCCAATCCCTGAGGCGTCACAGTAGTTAGTCTAACATCCCAAACCTGTAGGCAATACTAATACTGGGGATGTAGTCAAAGCTGTATTGAGCTTCTGAAATCTCTCCTCACACTCCTCGGTCCACCTGAACCGAGCACCCTTTTGGGTCAGTCTGGTCGGAGGTACTGTAATAGATGAAAATCCCTCTACAAAGCGATGGTAGTACCTTGCCAAACCAAAGAAACTGCAAATCTCCATAGCTGATGATGGTCTAGTTTAACTCTGCACTACCTCCACCTTCTTCGGATCCACCTTGATCCCATCACAAAATACTACGTGGCCCAAGAATGACATTGAATCAAGCCAGAACTCACACTTAGAAAATTTTGCATACAATTTCTTCTCCATCAAAGTCTAAAGCACGGTCCTCAGGTGCTGCTCATGATCTTCCCGAGACCGGGAATATACTATAATGTTTTCAATAAACACAATGACGAAAGAATCAACATAAGGCCGGAACACATTGTGCATCAAATGCATAAATTTGCTGGGGCATTGGTCAGCCCAAATGACATGACAAGAAACTCATAATGACCATATATGTCCTGAAATCAGTCTTGGGGATATCCGGCTCCAGAATCTTCAACTGATGATAGCTAGAATGCACGTCGATCTTGGAAAACACCCTGGCACCCTGTAACTGATCAAATAAATCATATGTACGAGGAAAAGGATACTTGTTCTTCACTATAACCTTGTTCAACGGCCCAGAATTTGTTTTCCTAAAATAATTCTAGCCACCCCCCCCCCCCCAGTCTCTCATTCCTTCACGGCCATTCTCTCTCTATCTCTCTATATCTCTCAGTATCCTCTGTTTCTCTCTAGAAGTATCTTGGACATATCCTTCTCCGATCGAACTCGTCTGCTTTCTCCAACTGGTTTCTCACCGGAAGCCATGATCCTTCACCCTCTTTGGGTCATCTTCTTATTTCTCATCGGTCCAGTGAAATCCTGGGGTCCTCGGGCGAGCTCGGAGCGGTTCTCTTGCCTTCCCATGGTCCCATGCCACTTTTTCGGCCTCCCTGGCCGTCTGAGTAACATTTAACAACCATTCCGGCCTAAGCCGGTGCCATCTCTGAGGTTTTTCCTCTTCTCTGGGTTCCACGAAACCCTATCCCTTTGTATTTAAATTTTTCTTTTAAGATCTACTCAAGATCTACTGTAATGAAGTTTTCCTACGTTTTTCTCTGAAAAATTCCATCTTTTAACGATTTGAAATTTAGGGTTTCTTAACCCTGTATCCAAAACGATTCTTCTCCTGATTTTTTTTAGCAATCTCTACTATGTTTGAACGATTCTCTTAGGCCTTTCTTGTTGTCAGAGTTATTATGCTAAAAGGCCCTAATTTTCTAGGATGTCTTCTATAACATGTTTATGTGTGTTCGTTCTTATGAAACTGTCCGTATACTCTTTGTGATTCTCGATTTAACTTGTTGTTGGGGTTTTCACTCTTCTACTATTATCTAAATTTTTTCTTAGGGTTTCTCTGATCTTGTCTAATATAGGTTATTTACCGTTTAATAATCTTGACTATTCGTCCTATTGATTGTTTACATGATAATCTATGCTGATTTTACGTATTCTCCTTAAAACTGTGATACTTGCCTTAAAAAACTGTGATTTTGGGTATTTTCCTTATAAATTTTTACTGATTCTTGACATTGTTTCCTTAATTAAAACTTCAGAACCTAGTCCCAATTACTTACTATGTGCTTTCCATGTTCAAATTATCTCCTTGATTGTGGTACTCCTGCCATGTGAATTCTTTCCTTGTTTTGCTGCCTCATCTATGTCGTTTGAAATGACTCCCTTAATTAAAGGAAGACTTCTGGTTTTTACTTTACTGATTTTGAGTTGTTATAATTACTGAACTAAATTGATTCCTTCCTTATTGAGTGTACTGATTCTTCTTGCCTTATATATTATTGATTCTTACCGTTTGAATTAATTCCCTTAACCTAAGGGAGTACTTGCCTTAATTTCCTGATTAATTGATTCTGAGCTCCTTAATTACCTATGCTGCTGTGATTTCTGCCTTATTCTACTACTTTCTTTTCAACTATATATACTTCTGCTCTTTCATTGAACAAGACACGAACAACACACTATTCTAAGCTTTCTCTTGCACACACTGACTTGTGTTAGAACTCCCTCTTTCTTACAAAAGTTCTCTGTTCTACAACTCTTCCTTGCTCTTGGTTACTGTTAGTCGGCTATAATCCAAGGCTAACCATTGTGCTCTTCTCTCTCTCTCTCACTCTGCTTGATTTCCTCTTCACTGGTATGCCTTATTTTAAATTTTAAGCTTCATCAACAACATGATTCTCTACTTGTTTCAGTTCTTATTGTTCTTAGTCTGTTTTTACTTATGGTTCTTCTGTGAAACTTGCAACTAGAATACATCCTCAGCATCCTATTATCTCTCTTATCCTTTGTGTTTTATCTATTAGCTGTTTTCATGATTGTGTTGTACCCCCAATCCCTTGACCCTCTCTATGTGACTCTTTATGTCTGTTTAGTGGCTATGTCAGGGCAAACAATCTCTGAACATGTCTAAACCATTCCAATACCCCTACTGGGCTGTTTATAGTTATATGTTTTACATGTCCCCACTCCTACTCCTCCTTGCTTGTAGTAGTTGAACCTGTATGATTCTGTGTGTGCCTTTCTTATGGTTATTCTAGACTGTTACTTATCACTCTATTTTCCAAACATTTTTATCAAGCAAACTCTCTGGTTTATGAAAATTTTCAAATAAATCTCTTTCAAAACTCTTTCTTTTCTTTTCAACATCACTTCTGGAACTTTACATTACTCCTAGAGATCCAGGTTCCACCCCCTCAGTGTAAGCCTTGCTTAGGGAACCCATGAGTTCCCTATGAACTTTGATGCACTGAGGCTGGTAATTCCACACTGCACTTGTTCAACTTTGGTAATAGGGACCCCACGACGGCCCTAGGGAGCTTTGCCGCACCCAGACCATGTAAGGTTGTGAAACGCGAAGGGATTGAAGTTGATACGGGCCTGATCGAAGGCTCCCTATAGAAGTAGCTCCTTATTTTCCTTTCAGTAACGTAATTTATTATCTCTGGTTTATAATAATCTGTAAATAAATACTTGGGGCTGGATAGTGGATATGGGAGGGGACTATGCGTGTTTAGTTTAGTATGGGTAGAAAACATGCCTATAAAATTTTACTTACTTATGTGCGATATAGATATCCTGTTTAGGACATGCATCAAAAACCATGGTTAGGTTCTTCATTCCAACATGCCCATTCATATCATTTCATAAACATGGATCCCCGTTAATAACTACAACAAAGTAATAAAACTGCCATGACATTTTACTGCTGCATCTTCATAAGCATTGCATGTAGAAAACATGCCTATAGGATTTTACTTATTCATGTGTGCATTAGACATCCTGTTATTTAGGATTTCATATTTGTTTCGAGTTACATCTGTTGAACACCTAATCAGCATGTTTAATCTTAATAAGCCTCACCAAAATCGGTTTAAATTGTTTCTCTGCAAATGTATTGTCTCGCATATCCTTAAAATCAGGACTAAATCTGCATGTTCGCCTTTAAACAAACAATGAGTATTACGAACGCTTAGACAAGCCCTTAGGCCTAATACTCATTGAAACTAAAATCGACTGCTTTATGTCTTTCCTGTATTAAAAACGGTCTTTTGAAATTAATCAGTCTCTTCTGAACCTTGTTGTTTGTCACTAATTTTACTCCTGCAACTGATGAATTTTCAAAACGATTCTCCTTTCCTGAAGTTCATGCAAATTATTCTGTTTTTCCTAAACCCTTGCTTTATTTTTAAATTACTGGTTCTTAAAATTGTGCACTCACTCTCCTTTTACTAAAACTCCTATAGACTACTGATTCTTGCTTTATTTGGAACTACTAGACTTCAAAGTCAGTCATTCCTTTTCGAAATCACTCTGTTTTATTTAAAGGGTCCTGCCTCACTTCCAATTACTGACTTTTTTCTGGAATTATTCACTTGTTTTAGAAAGCATCTAAGTTTTTGTGCATTTTAAATTCCTTCTCCTGCCTTTGATATACTGGATCTCCAGAATCCATCACTCTTTCCTGAAAACTACTCTGTTTTAAGTGAATTTCCTGTTTTATTACTAAGTTTTCAAATCATTTTCCTTTATTAAACTTTCGAAACCTACTGTTTTCTGACTTAACTCCTATTTTAAATCATGCCTTTTGAGACCTTGGTTGTGTTTGAGACGTGCTATTTATGTGTTTACCTGTGGAGGAATCTGTGAGCCTTTTATCTGCCCTCATGTGTCCCCATATTTGTAGTCATGATTGTTTTATATGTCGCTTAGAATTTTATCCTTTAAACCTAGGGGTTCAACCTAATGCTCACCTTGTAGGATTTAGTAGTCCCAAACACCCTCCGGGACTTATAAGAATGGGACGGGTAATAGCACACAATAAGCTTTCGTGACCAACACGCGCTTCTCTAAATAACCTCTACGGGGTGGGAAGGGTAGAATGCGGATATGATGACCGGTGCGCTAATACCACTTGTAGCCCCTCTTCGAGGAGTGATTACCGGGCATTGCATTGATGTGATCCGTATTACTTTAAAACCTAGGACAATTCTTTTCAAATGTTTTTACTCTAATGTCTTTCCCAAAACCTTTAAAGATTTTCCTACTTGTTTGAAATCCCCTCTTAAATAAACCTTACTTGCTATTTGTTTACTGTCCAAATTCACAAAACTTCTTGGCTGGGACCCACATTTGTGGATCTTGAAGGGTGCCTAACACCTTCCCCTTAGGATAATCCCTTACCCAATCTCTGGTAATGCAAACTATTTCATGAGTTATCTACTCTAGGTGCCCTAACGCACCACAAAATCGTTAGATGGCGACTCTTCCTTTAAGAAGTTGTCTAGAATGTCACTTACCCGATCTCTCCACACCTGACCCGTGCGAGGAAAAAGGGGGCGCGACAGCATGGCAACTCTGCTGGGGATATTCCCTAGGCTTACACCATTACAGGTTGTCTTGTGAATTTGGACCTTTCAATTTCTGTTTAAATGTTTATGCCCTTTCCTATTACCGTTATATGTTGTTAAATGCTTAATTTCGCAAGTACTTATTTTGCCTGAACATAACTGACATTTCTTCATGTTTTCTTTGTAACTGCTTTCAATTATAACTGTCGTATTTCCTTTCTTTACCGTTTTCCAATGTGAAAATACATGCCTACTTGTTTAAATGTTATTTATTTCATATCATGCTCCGCATTCATATTCCACTCGTGCCAAACAAAATCCTTTAGCAACACTTACAATGAGTGGTTGCGTTATTCCAATATTACTACCCCTAAATTTGGAGAGGCGTATTTGCGGTAAAACTAGTCGATCAGCAGTGTAGTCGACAGTTCCGTGCCTTCCCCCTTAAGTTGTCCGCTCAAGGGTACCAGTCGAAAACCCCATAGAAACCTTACGCTATTGTATGTTGCATGCATCATGGTCAAACCTAGCTAGGCTAACGTGTTGTCCGCACAACAGCCTTTAAGATAGCCTTGTCCAAAGTCCATTGGGTTTCCCTGGAACCCAAACAGACGCCTACACGTTCTGTGCATTTATTCGGAGAATTAAATGCTCATGCTAATTAATGATGTTAAATAGTCGAGTCTGGTATGGGTAAGGGCCTAACTTGTTTATTTTGTAGAGATGAGGAACGAGGTCCCTAGACTCGACATTGTCTCCAATATCCACTCCACACTACTAAACTGGTGGGAGGATCTTCACTCCAGTGACAGAACAGTCGTCAGAAAACACTTGGGCAACCTGCCTTCTCTTCTGGACATTCAGCCTAACAACATGATGATAGAAGCTGCTACCATGTTCTGGGACTGTGATCGGTCGGTCTTTCGCTTTGGAAACAATGAGATGACACCATTTCTAGAGGAAATAAGAGGGTTAGCCGGTTTAGCTTGGGAGTCTCCAGGGTTATTGATGCCTGAAAACCGTAAAGGCCGAGGTTTTCTCAAGATGATGGGGCTAAAGAAAATCCAGAATTGGTCTGCTTGGAAGACTCATACATCCCCTTTGACTATCTGTACGAGAGGTATGGTCGTAGCCAGTCTTACCGCACTTATCAGGAAGAGTTCGCCCTTACTTCTCTGGGGCACATTCACCGCCGGGTATTCGTCTTTATGGTATGCTTCTTGGGTCTGATGGTGTTCCCAACAAAGAAAGAAATAATCCACACCAGGTTCGCTATGGTTACCAAGACTCTGATGGAAGGGGTTGACAAGTAGGAATTCAATATCGTGCCAATGATCATTGCTGATATGTACCGAGCCTTGGAAAAGTGTCAACTAGGGGCAAAACACTTCGAGGGTTGCAATCTGTTACTCCAACTGTGGCTCACTGAGCATTTGCAAAAGGGCGACTACCGTTAGGACATCCATAGGAGAGTTTGGGATAATCATATTGCTTTTCATCATCCAAAGTGTATGAACTACATCCCCGACATGTTTGCTCAGCCAGAAAACGCCAATGGATGGGCCGAGTTGCTAGGGAACTTGACCGAGGATCAGATTCAGTGGATGTTTAAGTGGTTCCCAACAGACGAGTTCATCATCTGAACTCGAGACACCCCATTTTTGTTATTGATTGGTCTAAGAGTGACGTATCCTTACGTCCCGATCCAAGTCATGAGGCAGGCAAGAAGGAAGCAAGTGGTACCAAGGGTCAAGAAGATGAGTCATCTCAGGGCATATTTCCAAAACAACAGCACCCCTTATAAGTGCCAAGCTCAGCATTTGTGGCACTGCAAGATCCGGTTAGAAAATGACATTATTGAACCCAACAGGTATCATGTTGGTTACTCCCCTTATTATCAGGGATGGTTGGAAGATAACTGGGGTGGAAGTATCGAGCCAGGGTTTGCTCAAGGCCACAGGGTCATAGATGAGAGGGTCGAGGCAACGACTAGCCTCAACCAGTTGCGCAAGAGGCTCCGTGATTATGAAGAATATCATCACAAAATATACGAGGCCAACAAGAAGCTGATAGAGGAATGGAAAGACATGGCCATCACCTCCACCCAGAGGCTAGAACACTTGAAGTGAGGCATAGTCGACTTAGAGGAGAAGTTTATTAGGAGGATCGAGACCTGTCACAAGATCGGGGGGGCTGAAGGAGGAATTCTAGCCAGGACCTACTTGCTGCTGCGACTCCATGAGATGGGACGCTGATCAAGGCGAGCAGAGATGTGGGGTCTGGGGAAGGTCCTTCTGGGACCAAGTAGTTAGGATTGTCTTTACTTTGCCTTCTGATGTAATAAGGCCCTTGACCATTAATGACATTTCATATTTTTCGCATTCTTAGAGTCGTGTTGGATTTGTCTATTTTATTATCATTAAAATGAGGCATTTAGCATCTTAAATTCTCCAAATAAATTTGTTGCTAGGCCTACCTTAAGCACAAAGAGGTCCCCAACTTAGGACGCGCTTTACATTTCCACCTTATGTGTTTAAATACTGCAATATTTATTTTATGATCCTCACTAACTTCATTACTTTTTCATTTTTTTGTTTTCTTTACTTATTATTCCCCTCCCCAAAGGTTGGTTCGCTCATTCTGGCATTTCCCTCGCCTACCGCAAAAGATCAAAGGGCCCTCTTCCTACTCCTCCTTCTAGTTCTCCCAAAGGAAAAAATCAAGGTTAAAACTAAGATGGTAGAGGCAAGCGGCGTCAGAAGAGAAAACAGGGATGAACAGGTTGAGATCACTGATGGTCGGGGTATTCAGGTCCTGCAAGAGGGTATGTCTCCACTGGAGAAGAAGCTGCTAAAGTTCCATGGGGAACTTGACCAAGTCAAGAATTTGGCTCACCTATCACTTTCCCTCAATGTTCCGGATGCCCACTTCCCAAATGCTCCAAACCCCACTTTACCAAAAACACCCCTAAACAACCGAATCACCCCAAAGACCCAGTCCCGCCAGCACAATGCAATGCATGTCACCATAACACTCCACCACTCTAGGAACAGACAAAAGACCACTTCCAGGCTTACAATAATCCCATTTATGTGGAAACCGTGGCTCATTCCACACCACATACCCCTAAGTCTGACGAGAAGGATAGGCTCATCAGGAATTTGGCCGAGGAACTCAAGAAGTTGACCAATCGAGTTCAAGGCATCGAAGGAGTAAGAGGGATAGAGGGGTTGAATTATTAAGATCTTTGCATACAGCCTGATGTCGAACTTCCCGAGGGGTAAAAACCTCCTAAGTTCGAGATGTTCGATGGTACTGGTGATCCAAGAGTCCACTTGAGAACTTACTGCGACAAATTGGTTGGCGTGGGAAAAAATGAAAGAATTTGCATGAAACTCTTCATAAGGAGTTTGAAAGGAGATGCACTATTTTGTTACATCGGCCAGGATCCAAAGAAATGGACTAATTGGATAAGCATGGCAACAGACTTCATGGATCGATTCAGGTTCAACACATAGAATGGTCCGGATGTATTCTACATCCAGAATTTGAAGAAGAAGCCAACAGAGACCTTTCGCGAGTATGCTACTCGTTGGAGGTCAGAAGCTTCCAAGGTTAGGCCAGCCTTAGAAGAGGAACAAATGAAGATGTTCTTTGTACGATCTCAGTATCCTCAATATTACGAACGGCTGATGATGGTCGAAGGTCACAAGTTCTATGACATCATCAAATTGAGAGAGCGAATCAAAGAAGGCATCAAAAACGGTATGGTTACCAACTTTGAAGCTTTACATGCTACTAATAAAGCTCTACAGTCTGGTGGTGTGTCCAGAAAGAAGGATGTGGGAGCCGTGATGGTTTCACAACAAGCCAAATCCCCACCCAAATACCAAGTATATCCAACACCCTCATTCACATACCAACCAGCTCCAAGTTACCAAGCACCCTCACCCTCATATCAAGCTCCACCACCCACATATCAGCCTACCTCGCCCAGATACTCCCAACCAGCTCCCGTTTACAACGCCTACAATTCCCAACCTTCTCACCAATCACCACCTACTCAACAAAACTTCCCAAGACCTCACCCTAACTTCGACCGTCGCCCTCCAAAATAGTATACTGCCATATCCGAGCCCATTGATCAACTATATGAAAGGCTCAAAGCCGCCGGTTACGTCACACCTATTCCTGCTGTAACCCTGAGAACCCTTCTCAGTGGATCAACCCAAACAAATCCCGTGCTTACCACTTCGGCATGAAGGGACACACCATCGAGGAATCTCGTTCCTTGAAAGACAAGATATAAACCCTCATAGATAACAAGATCATTGTAGCCAAGGACCCTGCTCCTAATGTTCGCAATAATCCGCTGCCAGACCATAAAAGTGATGTCCATATGATTGAAGTAGATGATGATTGGGATCCTGAGGGATCAATTGGGCTGATTGCAGAGGGTGATCCGAAGAAGCCCGCAATTACTCTCAACCCAATTGTGGTTCAGATGCAGCCATCCGGGGATGCTGAGGTAAACATGTCCATTCCACTTGAGTTTGAATCGAGACCGCCCGCAAAGGAAAAAGCCCCAATGCCTATCGAAGTTGAGTTTGTATAGCCACTCGAAGTAGCAGTCCGGCCGCCTATAACATATACTCCGGCAGGAATGAGGATGACCATAACTATTCCAGTGGCAATGTCAACAACGCCACCCTTTTACTTAAACGCCATCCCATGGGACTACACAACTGAAGTAAGGAGAAAGGATAAAAGAAAGTCTGAGGAAGCCATTATTGCATAGGGTATGACCAGAACTGGCAGAGTTTACACCCCTGAACATTTGGCTGAACCTAGCAAGCAGGCCGCCAACCGTCCTCCCACCATTGAGGCAGGTTTAGACAATCATTAGAGAAAGATCCAAGCCAAAAAGTACTCAATCCTTGACCAGTTGAACAAGACACCAGCTCAGATATCTATATTCACTCTATTAAAGAATTCTGAGACGCATAGAAGCACCTTGCTGAGAGTGCTGAGTGAGGCATACGTACCAGACAATATCACTAGCTGAGAGATAGCAAACATGGTGGGCCAGGTTCTGGAAAGCCACAAGATTACTTTCCATGAAGACGAGTTGCCGCCAGAGGGGTTAGGGCATAATAGAGCAATGCATATCACTGTGCAATGTGAGGATCACTTTATTACAAGGATCTTAATTGATGGGGGATCCAGCCTTAACATTTGTCCGCTGATCACACTCAAGAAATTGGGCAAAAGTCTACATGTTATAAAAGAAGGAGAGATCAATGTAAAGGCCTTCGATGGTTCGCAGAGGTCCACTATGGGAGAAATCACCTTGTGCTTACAGATGGGACCAACCTGGTTCGATGTAGATGTCCAGGTGATAGACGTGCCCCCGTCCTACAACTTGCTGTTAGGGCGACCTTGGATACACGCCGTTGGGGCCGTGCCATGAAACCTACATCAAGCGTTGAAGTTTGAATGGAATCATCAAGAGGTAGTCATTCATGGTGACGGTAGCAACCATATCTTCGGTCGGCAGACTTTTTTGGTCACTGAAGGGAGAAGGAAGCTGGGTGGAGAAATCTAACACAATATTGAACGAGTTAACGCCATTGATGAGGATAAATGGTGGGACAGTAAGATCGAGAAAATCTTGAATTAGAAAGAATACGAGTCAGGCAAAGGGCTCGGTAAAAATCTCCAGGGAATAACGAGGCCAATAACACTCAAGAAGCACGGTACCTCTTTTGGGCTAGGGTATGAGTACACTTAGAAGGAATTCAAGGACTGGTCGCCACCATGGCGAAATCCTTACTACTCATTGGAGTAGCCAATACCTCACTTACAACAAACTTTCCAGCAAGTTGATTTTATCTACGGTACGGACAAAGAAGAAGCGTTAGCGGCAATAAGGGATTTATTTTTGGATGATGAGGACATGGGCTGCTGTGTCATTCTTGAAGAGGGGGGAGGAAGGCCCTTCCATATAGGTCGTGAGCAGAGGATCATATCTCAAGAATTGGTCTGTCAGGACGACCAAAGCCCGTCGAGCCTTGGGATAGCAAGGCTAACAAAACAAGCATTTATTTACAGCTTACTTATTTTTTTTTTAAAAACACTTCTTCCTTTTTTTTGGCATTTTTAATTTCTGCAGGAAAAAGCTCCTATGTTCAAATGATTATTCAATTTATCAAAGCATTTGCATTTTCTCTATAAATTGTACATTTACTTGCTATTGTTTTCCTCCTCATTAATTTATTTACACAGCATCACTATTATTTATCTTAATGAACCGACGGCTGTGACATGCAACGAGGCAACGCAACAAATGGATTCCGATTCAGACGAGGATGATATACCTGAGGATATTGTGAAAGAGGTCGAGAACTTTGAGAATAGACCTAAGTCTAACTTGGACGAGACTGAGGTTGTCAACCTAGGAAATGCAGAGAACGTCAAAGAAACACGCATCAGCATTCATCTGTCGCCATTAGAAAAGGAGGAATACACAGAGTTTTTAAGAGAATATGAGGACATATTCGCTAGTCGTATGATGACATGACTGGCCTCAGTACATCTATTGTGGCCCACAAGTTTCCAACCGATCTGACATGCCCACCAGTGAGCAAAAGCTTAGGAAATTCAAACCAGACATGAGCTTGAAAATCAAAGAAGAGGTCACAAGGAAGATCAACGCCAGGGTTCTCCGGGTGGTTGAATACCCGACATGGTTAGCCAATGATGAGTGGCTAGAATTCGTGATTTTAAGCATTATATCCCTCGCATTTTATGTGCTTTAATGATAAAATACACGTCGTATGTGCCTAATAGGGTTTATTTTATGTGTAGGTGAATTGGAAATGGAAACGGGGCTAAACGGATGCAAATACGTCGAAGAATACGCGAGAGGGGACACCCGG